>OX421972.1:83448202-83643202 GCA_949128135.1 Parasteatoda lunata
TATGGGAATTATTTGAACGAAATCAACCTTAAATCAATGTTCTTTTGAAAAAGATTAGTACTTTAAATTAAAAATAAATATACTGTAAAGTATTTTTCTTTATGCAAAAAAAAAATAACTATCGTTATTTTAAGACAGTTATTATAAATTCTAAAGTCAATCCAAAAATAAGCACGAAAAAAATTAATTTTTTTAATTTTATTTAAGAATATAGTTTTAATTTGGGTTTTATGTGAAAATTCATCATGCTTCTCTTAAAGTTTAAAATGTTATTAAAAATATTATTTAAATATCAAAGTGATGAAAACTAAAATCATACCAATTAAATATTTTTCAATGAAACTTTTCGCACAGAATTGGTTCGAAAAGCAAATAAAATAATAGTGCTTCATACATTGAATTTTTAATGAATATATAGTACTATAAATGTTTTAATAAATTTATTTATTTCAAATAATGCAACGCTTAATAAATTTGTTTTAATTTAAAATATATTCAATCATTATATTCAACTAACCATATCTATTTATCATACTAATTGCAGCTATGCAGTATTAAGAATAACAAGGATAAAGATGGTGATGGCGTAACTTTTTAGAACGCCATGCTATTTTAATAAAGCGATCTTTAGCATTTTGCATAATAATGCATTCTTTAGAATTTTTTGCATGATTTTTTAGGAAAAAAATCAACAAATGAGTCTGTAATTAAATTAGTGACCAATTAATTAATATATATTGTTACCTAGTTGATATTTTTTAAAAATAAATTAAAAATGTTCACAATTATATAGACAAATTGCACGTTTGGTCATATGATAAAAAATGCATTTTTTAATGTTCTTTTAATTAAAAAACCATCTTTTCCCTTTTAGGATAATATATTCATTTTAAATTGACCTTATAGTAAACATTTTTAGGTTTGAATGCATTTACTAATAAGTTATCTGGTAAGAGAATAGATATGTACGTATGGGAAAAGGAACAATGAGGAAATTAGTGGGTTTATTATATTTTATTTCATAACAATCGTTGAATAGCTGACCTAATTGTTTGGTTTTACGACTACTTATGTTCAACTTCGCAACCTTTGTAATTTTGAACCCAATACAGAAAACAAGGAAACGCCTGGATCAAGTATTGGGAGAGA
This sequence comes from Parasteatoda lunata, assembly GCA_949128135.1. NCBI lineage: Eukaryota > Metazoa > Arthropoda > Arachnida > Araneae > Theridiidae > Parasteatoda > Parasteatoda lunata. Next base: position 83,449,352 of record OX421972.1, read on the forward strand.
TTTTGCCCTAGTGGATGAACTTTTAAAGGAACTAACTCGCATTTGCGTTACATGAAGAAGGAAACCACGAAAACTGAAGTTAGCCTGACGGTAAGGGAACTCTAACCCTTGAGCCGTCTACCACTAAGAATATTTCACGCCAAGAATGTGGTCGGTGAAAGCCTGGTGTGGAATTCGTATCGACCAGCCATCGCTGGGACTCGAACCCGGTTCACCTCATTATAAGGAAAATGCTCTATCCTCTGAGCCATCAAGGCTCCATTGGGTTTATTAGAAGAATTTTGCACTTATCTCTGTTTTGTTTACTTAATTTTAAATTTCAAAATTGGTCTTCTCTGTCCAATCTCCAACCGGTCACACACACTTTGGATCTTGTTGCTTTGGACAGAGAGTAATTCAAAATGCCTTCTCTGTCCAATCTCTAACCTGTCACACACACTTTGGATCTTGTTGCTTTGGACAGAGAGGAATTCAAAATGTATTCTCTGTCCAATCTCCAACCGGTCACAACGCACTTTGGATCTTGTTGCTTTGGACAGAGAGGAATTCAAAATGTATTCTCTGTCCAATCCCCAACCGGTCACAACGCACTTTGGATCTTGTTGCTTTGGACAGAGAGGAATTCAAAATGTATTCTCTGTCCAATCTCCAACCGGTACAACACACTTTGGATCTCGTTTCTTTGGATAGAGAGGAATTCAAAATTACTTTATTGAAACAATGTAACATTTTTTATAATTAAGCATTTTTTTTAGTATTTCACATTTTCTTATTTTCATATTAACTTTTTTTTTAGGTTTCTATTACTTATTTGGTATATGGTAGTATTGGAAGTTTACAATAGTATTTCATGTATAGATTTATTTGACTGTGGTTTAGCTTAAAACTGAATGGAAATTTATTTTTGAAAGAAATTCTCAGATAAAATGATCTGCTGACTTTGTTAAGGAACCAACTAAAATGACTTTTAACTAAAACTAAACGCTATAAATATTATACCCTTTAAAAAAATGTTCATTTTATTCGTAATTTTAATTGAATATATATCGAACTATAACTCATTGTCTTGTGTCAATAAAATAATAAAATACTTAGATATGCCACTCAATCATATGTGTACCAATTATTTTTCTTGAATAATTATTAAATATTTATATTTCATTCTGTATTAGCGATTATTAAAAATAAATTTTTAGTAATTTTTAGAAAACAGAACTTTTTAACTGTATCACAATCTTATGTATCCCAATCATTTTTCTTTAATAATTGCTGAATTTTTATGTTATGTTTAATTCTGTATTGAACAATTATTAATTTAAAAAAAGTATGTTATGTTATATTTAGGAAATAGTTTGCCGACGAGTAACAATGACATAAAAATAAACATTCCTAGTCCAAGGTTTTAGTTTAGTCAATTCTTAACAAGAATCCAACCAGGCAACCTGCATAGCCCTATTATTTTATTCTGGAATAAAATAATTTCAAACACTTTCCGATCTGTATCTTTTTAATCACAAAATATTTCAAAGGCTTAAAGAGCATTGTATTTTAAAAACAACAAATATTTATGTCCTTTAAATATTTGCTTCATAATTAAGAAGTATTTATGTACGTGTTTTCTAGTAAAAAAATATTTTGACAAATTAAAATCTTTTAAAGTTCTAATCTAAGAAACTGATCAGATTTCTATGAAAATTCCAATTATTTAAGTTAAGTTATTTAGGAAACATAATTTGTTAAATTTTTATGCTATTGTTTAACAGTAATTAGTAAGTATTTTAACATCATATGCTTGGTAAAAAATTATAAAATAAAACTTACAAGACTATCATTGCTGTTAAATTTTAAATTATTGCTTTTCATATGTTACGTACTGAAAATTCAACAGTTAAAATTTGTAGAAATGTTTACAAAAGATATTACTTAATTTTATAAAAATTAAGTTAAGCATATGTAAGTCTCAATTGTATATGAATTCATAAAATATATACTTTGAAACACTCAAAATGGAAACACTATTTTAAATTGTAAAAAAGTTAATATGCTATAAAAATATTTACGTTAAGTTTTATTACAATAATAAATTATTTAGATTCTTCTATATTCAAAAAAAATGTTAAAGGAAAAATTCCATCAAGATGTTAATTGATAATTTTAATCTCGACTTTTCTAAAATGTAAGCTACAATGAAAATATACCACTACAAAAAATCATAAAATTTTAAACTTAGAACAAATATTAGTTATTTGTTATAAAACTTGCTTTAAAAAGAAAGCGCTATTACCTTAATTGATACAGTTTTTTTATCTATGATAATTTTATTTTTCACTATACTTAAATAATTTGGCAAGATAAAGACATAAATTTTGAAGTAAATATTTAAAGCTATGCTTCTTTTCTTCTTTAATTGACTAGAGAAATGTACAAATATTTGCAGAGTAAGAAATTCATTATTTTACTTCAACATAAAAAATCTATTATATGATTGCACTTAAAATTATATTCGTGAAAAGAAATTTTAAAGTTTGCTTTTAAGTGGTTTGCATTTTTCCAGTATTTTTGTACAGTGAAGAAATATTCTTTTGTGTAAAATGTTTATGATATTATAAGTGCTAATAAATTTTACTGACTTATGTCAGTATAATGCAAAATATAATATGCGAGGTATTTTTCTCTGTCGAGGTATGTTATTAGAAACTAATATGAGCAAAATGTAAATTTTAAGTTGTGTATATATTTTTTTTTAATTTTTGTCATATTTTTAATACTTCGATATTATTTCTATATTATTTCTAAGTTAATGTATTATGTGGATAAAAATAATTATTGAATTACTCTTAAATTAATAAAATATTTGATAAAATATGTAAAAATAAATAAATATAATTTAAATATTTTTAAACATTGTGTAATCTGAAATTACTACAACTTTGGTTTGTTTTCATTATGAGTGAGAATTTGCATTAAATTACTTGTATTTTACCGAGTCGAGAGTTTAATGTACTTTTTCTTACGCAGAATTGTGGTTAAAATTTTTGCTTATAAATTTAATATTCATTTTTAAAATTAGGTAAAATTTCGTATATTAAGAATAAAAAAAATTCTTAAAAAATAATTTCTTAAATTATAATTTCTTAAATTATTATTTCTTAAATTATAATTTCTTAATAGTTTATAGAGCATGCTAAATTAAATATAAATTTGCACATACTTTATCGTCTTCCCATTTTTTAAGATAAGCAAGTATATAGTTCTAACAACTATAGAGGAGCACTAATTTTGATAACTATATTTAATTCATGTGAAAATAGTGAACATTTTCGGTTTTAGCAAGCAGGAAAGTGACAGAAATACGTGGCATTAAGATTGAATTTCAATATTTCAATATATATATATATATATATATATATATATATATATATATATTCCTCCAAAATCAAAAATTCCTTCCCAAAGACAAATTTCACCCAATATTTGATCCATGAGTACCTTTTTCTTCTGGATTTGGTTTAAAATTACAAAACTATGGAGTGGAACATTGATAGTCATAGACTCAAAAATTGGGTCAGCTGTTCACTGACGGTTACAAAATATAAAATAAAATACATGTTACCTACATTAATAATGCATCACTGGCGACAATAGTATTATGGGACTTTTTACGTTTCTACCAAACGAATTAATGCCACTTTTTCAATTATTTTGAGATACAGTATATAACTAATTTTTCGACGTTGTTTTTGGAATCAATTGCTGGTGATTTGAAATCATTTAGTTTTATGGAAACACGTTTTAAACGAACTGTTTGTTAACTAAAACAAGTAAGTCGATTCAGATAACTTTAAAAGCACTAATTTGGTAACTTTTTCAATTTATGCTACCACGATAAGGTTAATTTCGCAATAAAGGAGTGTAATGAATTTTATAATATTGTATCTATGATTTATGAAAATAAATATTGCTGTTCAAGAAACTACTTCATTCGCTAAAACTATTTAGATTTTAATTTCTTTTTTCCAATAAATTATATAATAAAATATTAAATCGTCCTCTTGTCAACCTGAAGCCAGTGGGAACAAAAACAAATTTTAAAAAAATCACCACGCATCAAAACAAGAAAATAAATATTTGACTCAAAAATCAGAAGTAAAATATAATTTCTAATTTCATTGAAAAAAAAAATTACTCAATATGATAAAAAATGCTAAATATATATTTTTTTGCGAATTTAAGGAAATTTTGCTCCCCGGCTTTTCTCTCCTCTGGATTAATTTTTTAATATTTCCTTTAGCTAAAATGTGATAACTGAATCTATTTTTTTTAAAAAAAATATTTATTTTTAAAAATTTTAAAACATTAACTTTGAGTTTTTTTTAGTATAAATTGGTATGTCATATTAAAAGCAATCTTTATAAATATTATATTTTATCTTACATTAAACTATTTTATAGAATAAGATAATTAGCACTCAACCGAATAAAAGCATATATTCACACAAATATCCATAGGGGATTTTACCGGACTTTTAACCTAAATTCTCGCAAGTGCAACTGATTAGTTCAATTCATTCAGTTTTACAAATTTAACAGTTCTAAGTTTTTTTTTCCTGGATGAAAGTTTCGCTCTTGGTATACATTTTACCGCATCCTAAAACTGTGACGTGACTTTCTTTTTAATTTTGGTCTTCTCATCTTTACATCAGCCTTTTTCCTTCTTTAATTTGATTTTGAGATAAGCAGATTCATTACACCTTGCTTTCTTTTAAGAAAGTTTTATAGTAAAAAGTATTTTATTTTTATTTTGCATGCATGTTATTTATATTTTCTAAATTGTTAAAACAGTTAATGTCTCTAATAAATGGTGTTAATGATAATATTTTAGTTTCCCTTTAAGTAATGCAGAAGCCAACACATAATTTTATATCATTTTTTTAAATGTATGTAAAATTTCCACACCAGATAAATATACTTTTACTTCAGTTCTCTAAACTAACTGAACAAGAATTATTTAATATTTTTTTAAAAAAATATATTTCTTTCCTAAAAAAATGATAAAGTGATAATTATTTATTTTATTGAATAAAATTCTTGCGTTAGATTTGTGTACTCCTTTTCTTCATCAATCTAATAAAAAAAACTTAGATAATAAAAGTTATATACTATAGAAAATACGTTCTCATACTATTTGGCCATATATTCTTTGAAGATATTTTTTGTTTCGAAAGTAGTACATGTCATGCATTTATCCAATGAACGTGACATCAAAAACGGGAGATAATAAATGAGCAGAAGGTCAGGTAAAGACCAACCTAAAAGAAAAGTGATCCATCAATTGTAGATGTTTGTTCAGAGCTAAAAATTTGACTCTATTCAGGTTCGTTTTTCATGCATTCCCTTTTAAATTTCCGTAACTTTCAGTCTTGTTTTGAATATAAACCTTTATCATAGATTTTCATAGTTTATCATAGATTGATTTATCGAAATTTTTTTAAGCTGTTGTCAGATTTTGCCTTTTATCCTTAATAATACAGCAATAATAAAAAATAATCCGTAATAATACAAAGAGCAATATTAATCCTTAATAATACAAAGAGCAATATTAATCCTTAATAATACAAATTATACTTCGATGTGAGATCCTGTGTATCATCATGTATACGAGAAATTTATTAATTTTAAATTTGATATTTTCTAATTGAAAAATTTTCTGTAAACTAGTTTTAAACTATGTATACTAGTATAAACTTATTTAAAATTTTTAAGCTGTTTTAGAATTTTGCGTTTATTTTGTAATAAAACAGCTTTAAAATATACCTGTTTGTGAGGGTAAGTTTGATTATTTTTTCCTAATATTAAAAGTATTCTCTGTACTTACATATTAGGAGAATTTTATTAGTTTTAAATTTGATATTTTTTTAAAGAAAAATTTTGTTTAAAACAGTTTTAAACAATGTTTACAAAATTGAAGTATTTGTTTAATTGTTAACTGTTGTGAAACAGCTTCAAAACATACTTAGATGCAAAATTAGGTTTTTTATTTGCTAATACTAAAAATATTTTCTGTATTAGTATTTCTACTAGGAATTTGTCCGTTTTCAAATATTCTATTCAGCTTCTTTTTTCTATTCAGCTATATTCTATTCAGCTTTTGTATATTTTGAATCTTGTTTATCATAGATTAAGTTACTGATATTTTTAAACTTTTGTGGAATTTTGCGGTTTTTAACAGCTTTAGTAAACAGTAGTATAACAGCTCCAAAATATAATTAATTTTGAGATTAAGTTACTAATATTCAAAAGTATTATCTGTGTAAACAGTTTTACAAGAAATTGATAAATTTTGTTTAAACTAGTTTTAAACATAATGTAAAAATGGATGCTTGAATTCCATGAAACGTTCTTCCATTTTTTTTTTACATAACCATTTACTAGTTTAGTGATCGAGGGTTCGAATCCTAGTGTTGACACTAGGACTGGGCTATAAATCGATGTATCGAGACATATCGATTTAACGCATATATCGGCAAGACGATACAGCGACTTTCATTCAATGCGATGCATCAGAAATCTGATTTAAGCCGTCGAGTAAAGACAAAGAGCGCAAAACGATATAGCGATATAAGACACGCAAGGATATAAGATAACGATATAGCGATATAAGACTTTTCTCTTACGTTCCCATGTCGACTCGCGCTGTGGAAGACGATATTCGTTTCGTTATGTTGAAATGGCCTTGATTGGTGAGCTGTAGAATCAGAATCAGAGTTTTGAGAACATATATCGTAATCTAGCATGTTCGTTTTCGCACCTCTTTTTATTATTATTTTTTTTCCTTTTCTTTGTTGCGACTTGATATCGTTTCTTGTAGATTATTTTCAGTGGGACTAAATTCGTGATCGCCGATGTTACCTTGTTCTGAAGGCAATCTATTATTGAAAAGAATATATAAAGAAGAGTTTCTTCTTTAATAAGAGTTCTTAAGAAGAGTTTCTTCTTTAATAAGTTTTTTTTCTTTTTTTTTCTTTTTTTTAACAAAACTTCATTTTATTTTTTTATGTGAAAATTATCGGAAATCTAATTTAAGGCGCCCATAAAGAATTAAATTTGTCAGGTTATTTTTTTAATTTCATATAATTTATTAAAAACTTTTTGGGTAAAACTTCTAACAATTTAATGGGTTTTTATTACTGATTTTAAATTTAAAAATATTGTTGTTTTTACTTTTAGAAATGAAGTTAAAACAAAACTTATTTTTTGTCATTTCGATTTGGACATAAGTCAATCAACATTGTTTATTCAAAAAAATTTGAAAGGTTTGCCTATTTTATTCATTTTTTTAAATCATTTAGCACTTCGTTTTATTAGAAAGTATAATAATTTTTTAAAAAAATATTCTTTTCATATTATTTATTAATTAGTTAAATATATTATCGAATATCACTATTCTTTTGTTTTTATTTTTAAGAAATTAAACCTTACTTTGTTTTTCGTTCATAATTCGGTCATTATTCAATTTAATTTAATTATTTATCTGAAATAATAACAATAAAAAACAATGTATTAAAAGCGTTTTTTTTTCTAAAATTTATTTAGCACCTTGTTTTAAACCTACAAATAATTTTTAACGAACTTTTTTTAAAATTTTCTTTCTAATAATTGGTTAGGTAAATATATTGATAAATTTCAATTTTTTTTTATTCTTTTATTATTTATTTTTAAATTAAGAATCTTTCGTTTTTTAACAAAACCTGCATTTACTTTTTCTTAACAAAACTTGCATTTACCTTTTCATTTAGAAATTGAACATTACGATCAAACTTAATAATTATGTAATTATTTATACATAATAGTACAAGAAAATATTAATTTGTAAGAAACGCTTTAAAAAAAGTTTTTAACACTTTGTTTTAAGCGTATTATGAATTTCTAAACAAACATTTCAATATATATTTTAAGTAAGATTTGTACATTGTAGTCAATTTATTTAATATCTTTTTTAAGCAAAACATATAAATCTTCAAGGTTATAAATTGATTTAAATCAATCTGAGTATGGAGTTTTGATAGAAATCTGAATTTCTGTGCCTTACAAGTAAATGAAATTCAAAAATACTATATCGCGATACATCGCTATATCGCGATGCATAACTGACGATGCATCTCGATATATAATTTCTAATATCGTCCAGTCCTAGTTGACACCACATTATTTATTCCATTCCCTTTAACATAAGAAGAGTTTCTAGTTTCCTGTACTCCCTATTTTTTGAACCTGGACCATACCATATTTTTTGTGTTCAGCATCATAAAGTTGGTGAACACAAAAAATCAAGTATTTTTTTTTATCTCATTTAATAGGCTGAACAAACAGATAAATAAAACCACATACGGTGGCTCATTTGTTCAAACATAACTCAAGAACAACCTAACGCCAATGTCCATTATCCAACGTCTAGCTAAAATATTTTTTTTGCGGTTTTAAAACCATGCTTGTTGTAAATGGTTAAAAACCGTATAGTTTTGTATTCATGGTTTTTAATGTTACTAGTTGCAAACGGTTTTAAAATCGTAAAGATAAACAAAATGTTCTTTCCTGTAAACTTAAAGGTTAATTTGATAAATTAACCTTTAAGATTAATTATAAGATTAATTTGATAAATTAAGATTAATTTGATAAATTAACCATTTTGATAAATTAACCTAATAAATTAACCTTTAATTTTACAATGAACATTCTAACAGTGTATCAGTTCAGAGTGGAACAAAACTACTGAGAAGATTGTATAGCAGAAAAGCTAGAGTTATTGATAAAATGTTTTTTTTTCGGTAAAAATCCTGTCCAGCATTTAGAAAAAGAAATTGAATCAAGAGAAATCAAAAAATAAAAATAAAAAGCAAATAAACCAAAAAGAAAAAAAATATATTACTCAAAACAATTTTGTCAACCTTCTTATTAAGTTTTTTTATATATATATTTTCCTTAGCTTGTTAACAGGCAAAATATGTTTTCCTCAATTATGTTTTTTAAAGATTTCAAGTAAGTTTAGAACTTGATACAGAGTAAAATTAAGAAGGAAAAAAAAACAGCAAACATTAAGGTTTTTAATTAGAGTGCAAAAAGCTGAATATTAAAAGCATCTATCGTTTAATCTTGCTTCGTGTGTTGCTTTACTTTGCATTAAACATTATGTACAGGATAATAGATTACATTTCCATAAGATTACTAATTGTAAGAAAATTTCAATTTTTTCCTCTTTAATTTTAAAAAGCTGAGTGCGAACGATCTATTTTTTTATTAATAGAATTTTTTATATTACTCTTTATAAATTGTCCGTCTTGTGGTGTTCAAAAGTGTTTGGACAGACCTACTCAATAGCCAGAAAATAATTTTCTTAATATAGGACAAGTTTAAAAACACATACGAAAAACGACATTTACCTGAAAAAAATTACTTTTTCTTTCAATAAAAATGTTGGTTATTATTTTTTGTTGCAATTTATTCTAATCTTTAATAATTAATTAACACTTTGATCTTTTCTCATGGGTTTTCATTTAATAAAAGCTTTTTTTTTTATATAAATAAAAGCTTTTTTATATAAAATAAAACACAAAAAATTGAGAATTGAAAAATATTTGCCGCAAGTCTACATTATAAAGTTTTTACCGTAAAAAGGAATAATTTTGTCAAATACGAAAGTAATTATAAAAACTTGGTAGCTCTGGGAACTCCCGGGTAAAAAGAATATAATAAATAAAAATTTCAACAAAGCTTAATTTTCAGATAGCTTTAAGGGCGTTTATTCATTTTTTTTTTTTAATATTTTGCTGCTTTATATAGTTCTTGCTGGCTTGGCAAATATTGCAAGAGTTGTTTTGAGATTCGTTGATTAAGAATCTTTCAAAGGCGTTAATTAGATTTGTAGCCAATGTTATTTTCGAATAAAAAACTTTTGATTTCGAAAAATTTATTTTTATATACGATATAGTTGAATATATATATTTATTGTTTTGTTTGAGAATAGTTTAATGTTTTAAAAAATAACCTCTTTGCCCTTTTTAAGCATATTATTCTACTCAACATTTTATATTACGCTGTTTTTTATCCTATTTTTCTGGGATGGGTGTTTCGAAAAATTTATGGTTTTTAATTTAAGCTGCATTGTTTGAAACATTCGGTTTATGTGTTTGAAATGTTATAACGATGAAATATTATAAATAATAAAATTATTTGTAATATTTTTAAATTAAATATTGTATTGAATTTCTTTGAAATATTATATTTTTTTTCAAGTATTTTTCAAACTACATGATATTAGTAAGACTTGTATCGAATGAGTTTTAGTAACATCCATATATTAAAACGGGATGTTCACATTAACGAAGTGCCTGATATTGAAATTACATTACAAAAAAAAAGTTTTCTTAATCATACCAACAAATACTTGAAAAATACGTTGACCTAGATTCAAATGGGTGTACTTTTTTAAGATTTAAACGTCTTCAAAGTAACCGTATGGAAAGCCTAGGCAAAATGCCTAGGCAGCTTGGGATAGAACTGTAAAGAAGGCCAAGGCTAACACTAAGCCTTTGCGCTGTTGATGAAGAAAGGAACGTAATAAGTACACATTTGCATATTATTATATTCACTTTTCTTTCATTATATTACTACAATTTTAGGGCGAGATCCTCGATGGCTCAAAGAATAGAGCGTTCGCCTTCCAATAAGGTTAACCGGATTCGAATCCCAGTGATTGCTGGTCGATACGAATCCGCATCCGGCTTACACCGACCACAATGCTGACGTGAAATATACTTAGTGGTAGACGGATTATGGGTTAGATTCTCTTTGCCTTTATGCTAACCGTGAGAGGTTCTCGTGGTCGCTCTCTCCATGTAACGCAAATGGGGGTTAGTTCCATTAAAGTGTCCTCCGAGAAGGTAAATTTCTCCCAATACTTGATCCAGGAGTTCCCTTGTCTCCTGAATTGGGTTCAAAATTACAAGGCTACGGAATTGAACATTAGTAGTCGTAAACCCAGAAATTGGGTTGGCTGTTCAACGACGGTTATAAAATGAAATAAAAATTTCTTTCTCTCTTTCATTTAGTGTATGGTAGAATCTTTCTTTCGCTTTTTTTAAAGAACCTATTTTAGCGATAGTTTATAAAATAATACATCGTGATGAATATATATTTAACCATGCTCAAGCTAATTGTTGCGTATTTTATCTCCGATAAAGTAATATTTCACAAAAATTGACTGTATAGGAAATTTCAAATAGAAAATGGAAGAATTTACTTTTGACAGAACAACTGAAATTAGTTTCATTATTATTATTTGTTCTTTTGCCATTTAAAATTTTCTATTTCATCAAGATCCTGTCACTTTATAAAAACATATATGGGTGATTCTCACGAAATATGACAATTCGGACCAAAAAATTTCTTCAAATTTAAAGTAGTCAAAATAGTCTTGAGGGGGAGGAACCCTCCCATATTAAGTTGAGAACAACTATAAGAACATCAATTAAACATTTATTAACAACTAAAACATAACGAGATAACAAACAGAAAACTAAAAGTGTGAGAGTGTGTGCACAGAGCGAAGTTCGAAGCTTCTTATATACTGAAAGGTACAAGGTTGCCGATCACGTCCGGGTCACCAAATGACGGGGAGGAACCCTCTCATATTAAGTTGAGAACAACTATAACAACATCAATTAAACATTTATTAACAACTAAAACATAACGAGATAACAAACAGAAAACTAAAAGTGTGAGAGTGTGTGCACAGAACGAAGCTTGCCGATCTTATTTCCATCATCCTTTGGCGACTACGCGCAATGTCTGGCGCCACAATCAAAATTTTTTTTTATACTTCTTTAGTTACACTTATTAATAGCTTATAGACAGCAGTGTAGTTTATTGACATTTGCTCGGGGAAAAAAATAAAATTGAAATTCACAAAATCTTGAATGCCAGAAAAATGACATATTAGCTTAAAAGTTTAAAAGACAGTCATTTTAAGTTAAAAATAAGTAACTCAACTTAAGCCTTTATGTTAAAAGGATCATAAATTGCTTAAATTAATTCTTTTTATCCACTGTAGAAGGAATAAAAAATTTTTTTGTTGCCAATATGTACAGTATAATTGTGGATAATAATCAATCATTAAATAAATAAATAAATAACTTTGATTACATCCAAGCATATTAAAATCATACATAAACTTGATATTAGGTAAATATTTGCTTTACTTCCCTACAGTATTAGCAGTTTGGCATTCATCAATCAGGAAAATGACAGCCAGGATAATGACAAATTCGCCATTTTATAGCATATAACTTTACTTTAATTAAATATTTTGGCCCAAGACGTTTATATTCTGTAGAAAACAACAGGATTTCTAAAAATAACTTAGATAAATCTATGTAGTTTTGTGTTATTAATGGTTTCAAGAAGCAGGAAAATAACAACACAGAAACCTACTCACCATTAAAAATTTTTTGAAATAGATTTTGAACCAAAAAATTGGTTCTTTATTCATGCAACAAGACATGTTCATATAGGAGGGTATCTAATCTAATCAATCTATTAACATAAGATATTGATTGCTGGCTCTATCTATTTTGGTTATAAACCACTAAATAAAAGTAGCCAGGAAAATGACAAATTTTCTTGGGACAAACAAATTATTAACAGAAAAAATTAATTTAAACGAAGTTTTTGTAAATAATACCTTCTGCGTATATTCTAGAAATGCTTACACCGGTTGAGATAAAAAAATAAGATATTGAAAAATTTATAAGAAGTTTTGAAGCTAGTTATAATTGGAAACATTGTTTGGGACATGCCAGGAAAATGACATTTTGAATAATTTTTTTAACTATACAAAACAGACAATGCTAGTGCAAAGTTATTTTAAAAATGCTAAGAGCAATGCTATTTATAAATTTTTTTTGTAAAAAAAGTTCTTTAAGTATTATAGAATGAGATCCCGGAGCAAGGGACAGTGAATTGTCATATTTTGTGAGAATCACCCATATATAAATGAACTAAACTACTTATAGAATATTTAAGTAAACCAGCAAATAAATTAATTCAAGATATTTTATACAAGATCGAAAAAAGCTAACCAAGTTGAGTATGAGTTCTATCTGGTTATCTCGGATTTATAAGTTCATACTATTATCAGGCAGCAGTGCTAAGCAGAAAGTGCGTTTTAAAAAATTAGATGTGATGCAAAACCTTTTAATAATTTAAAATAAAAGCTAAGAAAAGTATTATCTTCTAAATAAAGCTTAATTTTAATGTATGCTTAAGCAATTATAAATTATATAAAGGAATTGGTGGACTGTATAAAAAATTTTTTTATTAAATTTATTAAGACTTTTGTTCCTTAATAAAATTTACTCCAATTCAGTCATCCCCAAATAACACGACATTTGTTTGCAACTAGTTTCATGCGATTTCCGGAAAATGATTGCAGTTATATTAATATAGAGTATATTTTATATTAATAGTTTTAGTTTATCCACCTGTACAGGTTTCTTTAAATCTCCGTGTCTTTTTTAATTTAAATTTAAAATTGTTAAGATTCGCTATATTTTTTCAAAATATATATATAGTAAAAAATATGATGCTCATTACTAATATCTGATAATATAAAAATTTATTATTATAATATCTAATATAATATAAAAATTTATTTTTATTGTACATTTAAAACTTTCAGCGAAAAAACAATGTATAAAAATATCAGGAAAACAAGAATCATTCATATGAAGTAAAAAACTAATAAATAAATAATAAAAAAAAGTTTGTTTCAGCATAAAAATTTCTCAAGAATAAAGGAAAAATATATGCATTTCTAAAATTTCCAGGCAATGGAGGTTAAATGAAAGAAAAAAATTATAATTAATTCCATAGAACAGAAAAAATTTATTAATGTTGAAAATGTCAAATTTTTGTTTTAAACTAAAATATTTTCCCCTGAAATTTCTCTAAATGAGAACATATATCATATATCTTTCACAAATTATATTTTATGTCATCTTTAATTTAAGTTTTCCAGGTATTTCTTACTCTAACTAAATAAAATCTATAATTGAATTTGTCATTTTTGATAATTGTTGATAATGCAGCCTGCATTAATGTCGTTTTTTAGGAAATGAAAATATCTTTGAAGCATAACTATTTTTGCTTTACTATTTTTAAACAAACAGAACATAAACTATTTTTGATTTTGTCAATTTACAGTTTAATGAAATCCAATTATAAATAACTACCTTGAACCAGGGAAAGGTTTGTTCATGGTTCCAAGGCCCTTGAATCCCAAGATAATCAAATGCATAATGTTAAGTTTGCATGTTCATATCTTAGATTACTTCATTACGTAATTAATTTTAATTCAATTAAGTAAAATAATGTTTAAAAAATAGTAATCTGATTCAGTCAAGAGGCAGGTTAAATGCTGCATTGCTGGTAAATTGCACATTTGAAAATTTCCTTCTTAATAAAGCTGTTTGAAGCTGCTTATTCTGTTGACACTTTCTTATTAAGCTGCATATTCACCCGACACCTCCTAGAAGTTAAATGACCTCCGCACGGATCAATTTAGTTGCCCGATGTGAAGAACATAAACTGCGCAGTAGGGAAAACTACGAAAGATGTCACAACGTCCGAATTATTAAATTGCTCATTAGGGCATAAATAGGAAAGATTTCACAATATCTAAACTACGTAATTGCACAATAGGGCAAAAATAAGAATGTCACAACGTTTTGACTACTGTAGAATCGGATTTCTCATTTACAGTAACAAGTACGTAGGATTTCTTTATACTAGAAGGTGTTGCTCCACCGCCCTTATTTGTATATTTTGAAGAGTAAATCTTTTCAAATCTTAACACTAGTCGCAATAGTTGTTTTTCTAAAAATTGAACACTGAATGCGCTACTAGAGCAAAATACATGCCCGATTTTCCTGTTTTGTTTAATACATAAGTATAAAAGAAACATTATGACTTCCTAAACTAAGACCAGTTTTCTAATTAAATTATTGGAACTGTATTTCCTAAAAGCTTAATAGCTACCATTTCTTTTTAAAGTTCAAAAAATTAAAACCATTGAAAAAATGTATGTTTTACAGGAAAAGTAGTATTTTGTATAAAACATAGTATGTACAAATTAATTCAGACTCTCGAACTATTACATCATAGTACATTAGAATTTAGTGATTTTTTTATATTTTATTTTGCTCTATGTACATGGTAAATATATACTTTACTCTGAGGTAAGAAAAAAAAATAAACAGTGACCACATAGTGAAATAAGCAGGCCTAGAACGGAAACTATAAATACTTACCTAACTATATTTAAATAATCGAATCAAAATTGAAACTAGAAATGCAGTAATCCCTTTTTGTGTTTTACTGTTTTTAAAGTTTCCATTCGTTTATGGATACAATATTAGCGACACGTGAAGTTTTATGTCAGTCCTCTGATTTTAAACCTTTTTTTTTTTTTTTAATTAAACATATTCAAAATTTCATTGGTTAAAACTACATGCTGACCCCGAATAAAACTTTTATAAAATGAGAGACTGAAGTAATTATTATAATAATTGCGTGGTGCTAGTTTTGAATTTCAACAAACAGTTTATATTTTCTTATTAATAAGAAAAGTGAGTTTTTACACACTTTTATAACAATATATATTTCTTTACAAGTTAATAAAAAAGGTTTGTTTTAAAAATATTTTCAATGGATGTAATTAGTATGAATTATTTCTTACAAAATAATCAGAAAGACAAATAAGTTATTTGATCGGGTTTCTCAGAATTCATATTATTTTGAAAACTTCATATATAAGTCCCGATTTATCCTATTAAAACTATATCTTAGAAACTATACAATCTTTGCATTTTCCAGGTTCAAAAAAATTATAGGTTGAAACCATTTCACGGAATGAAACTGTATACTGAGGTAATATTAGAGATGGAAGAAAATAAAAATAAAGTGAAAAAAAATTCTTGACGGAATAGGTTGCGAAGGATATTAGCAAAAAGATAAAATTTTGTTATTTTTACAGAGTTATCATACAGTACGATAAATATGTACACTGAGAAAAAAATAATAGAAAAAATTATCTGAATATGGTGAAATTTATCGTGTTTCTATGGATACCATGGGAGTTATAACAAAAAACTTGGCAATTTTTTACCGAAACGCATTGGTAATGAGTTTGGTAAAATTAACAATAAAATATGGTTTTATAATACGTGATAAAATTTGGTAAATGGGGTAAACTTCCATCATTTTATCATGATACCTCCAAGCATGACAGTAATTTCATTTATTATTTCATTTATTCGGTAAATTTTTGTATTTTTGTTAGTTTTTAAATTTTCAGTATTGTATTCTTTCCTAAACGTGTGCTAACCAAATCTCTAACTTTGAAAATCAGAATTTCCGGTAAACCGTTACCATATGAATGAAAAAAAAGTTAGCAAATACATATTTTAAATAGCTATGGTAAATGAGATAATTTTGGTTTTTATTACCAGAATTATGCTTTTTTTTACAGGAAAGGTCATTACCATAAAGTATGGTAATTTTACTAGAATTTTTTCCCCCGTGTATGCTTTGTGATTTACGATTGAAAAACTTCCATACAATTCTGACTTGTTCTTTTTGACTAAATTAAATAAGTATTTGATAAGTATTGTTCAGAAACGTTTAAAACTGAAATAATTTTTAAATAACAATTATACAAATATGATTCGTTTTTAACTGATCAAACTGTACAAAATTCAAGTTAGTTTCACCTATAGAAAAAACTCCTATACAAATTATGTTTATAATAAAAATGATCTACATTGTAAAATTATTTTAATAAGCAGTTCATTGAAATTTATAATTACTTTAAGAAACCCTTTTAAACAAGTGTGAAATAGCTTTCATAGTTAACTTAAATCACTTAATTAAAAGTGTTTTAATGCAAATTGTAAAATTAAGTGGAAAGGAAAATGAATTATTCTATGAAATCTAATTAATGCTGAACTTGCATATGTGTCTCAATGAGTTTTGAAGCAAAATTAAATTAATTTCATGACAAATGAAAACAAAAAAGTAGGGAATCACCCACGATTACATTCAAGCTGAAAAGTTAGATACACTTTACTGCGGTATCATTACACAATCTTCAAGTAATTAAATTGGAGCAATTAAACATCTCATATAACTAATTCAATTAATTCTTTATTATTTGTGCTTTGGACAAAAGGGTTTGCAGGAAAATGCATAATTAAATTTGTACGACACTTAACTCAAAATATTTGTTCCAAAATTTATATTGCCACATGTTATCTTCCTACAGCAACATTCGACAATTTTAAACGAAATTCAAGTTTCTTTTCGTGAATATTAAGTAATTATATATTATCGTTTTACTTTGAATATATGCAAATATATGCGAAGAATCTAATTAAATTCAAAACGAATAAGTTTTGTAATAAGTTAGCAAAATTACATATGCAATAATAAAAAGATTCTCTAAATCTTTCCAGGTGATCTGATATTCTTCTTAAGAATAAGCCATTAATAAGCGAGTAATTATTATTGATTAATCTCTTTATAAAACAATATATGGGAGCTTTTTCGGTAATCTGAACTAGTTATCGACTGAAAAACCTGCAGATGTTTCGTTGTTACTTAATAAAAAAAAATAGATAAATCATGGAAGGAAAAGAATTTTCTAGCAAAAACTTACAAAGCATTTTATACATTACACTGAGGAACAAATGTTTTGTTGCATCTATACAAATATTTGATTTCACCGTATTTGGAAGTGGGGACTTCAAATCTAAAATTAGTTTTTGCGCCAAAAGCAACAGATTTCTTTAAATAAGATTTTCTTGTCTATTTTTATGTCCCGCAGTGGACTGATCGTTAAGACACGGTTCCCAGCAGATCACCGAAGTCAAGCATCACTGGCTGCGGTCAGTGTGCGGGTGGGTGACCACTTGGATCAGTCTGCGTAGGGACCGAGGGTGTGCGGTATTGGTCCTCGTTAAACTGTTCTACCATAAAGTGCTCGACTTCGCGTGCAGGTCGTTGGGCTACCGAAGCAGGGGTGCCATCCCCTCTGCAGAGGATCAAAATTGTGATGGCATGTCTTCGGATCATCCTCAGGGATGTTTCCCAGACCGTCGCCAATAGCCTATTGTGTAGCTCTAGTGCGACGTAAATTAACTACATCTACATCTACATCTTGTCTATTTTTATCAAAATGTATAAGTTTTAAAACGTTAGATATACCAGGGAGTCTTATAAATTTTGTGACAAATTTCAAGAGGGATTAGACCACATTGGATTAAAACTGCATAGGGGACCATGCCAGGAAATGCCGTCATACATTGCCAGGAGCGCTTACCTATTATGACCTTCTAAAAGCACACGAAGAAACAGTTCATAATAGGGAAGTGCTTCTAGCGGCATATGATGACATCTCGGGGAATGGGTTCTTAAGTAATTTTAATCTTGATGATGTGATCTAATTCCTCAAGAAGTTTAGACAATTTTATGGCCCGCTGTTAGATATAACTTGCACATTTCGACAAAAAAACTGACTTAGAGAGAGAAACTGATTGTTTACTGGATATCAGCGACACGAAAGTGTATGAGATCTTTTAAAAACTTCTTTGTCATGCAACAAAAAACAAGTTCTTTAGTCAATTTGGTTCAAAATTTGTTATTTGTTATAAGTAAAGGTTTTACAGATTTTTTATTATTTAATTTTATTTTTTTTATTAATTTTTTGCAGGCTTTTTACTTTATTTTATCTGACTTTAAATCTGTTCCTGTTGAATAATTATAGAGAAAATCAACTTTGGCAATACTTTGATTTAACATCACAACTAGTTAAAACTTGTTAAGATTCAAATGATCATGAAATGAATGATGATTTGAAATTGATATGAAATCAAGATTTGAAATTATCATTATTAATGTTTCGTTTCCTTATTCTCTTTGTAGTAATATTTGGCACGTGTGTAACGTATAAGGTTCAATTAAGTTTTTTTAGAATAAAACTAAAGGTATTTGGATATATTGCTGCATTTTTAGTAAGCAACGCAAAAGGATATTCTATTAATTAAGTATAGTGCAGTAGTTATATTTAGTGCAATTTTATCTATAAAATAATTTACTATTTAATGTTTTTACTATTTAATGTTTTTACTATTTAATGTTTTTACTATTAATTTTTAAAAATGCTATCTATTTTATATTTAGTGGTGATATATAGAGTGGGAAAAACGTCTAGGTTTATATATTTTAATTCACATATCGCACTGTAACTAAGAAAAATTAAATAAACTTCAAGTTGTTTAAAATAGGGGTTCATTCTTAAGATTTCAAAATTGTCCAAACTCCACCCCAGGGGCGAGAGTGGAAAATTTAGTTTGGGATCACTGGAAATTTTTTAAAAATATATTTAGTGTGGCTAGTTTTTCTTTTTCGATCTGATGTATATTTCTCGATATATTTGACCGTTTTAAAACTTTTTTTACACTCTGTTGTATTACAAATGATCGATTTTTTGTTAAGCTAAACAAATACATCAGAAAAACTGAAAATTATGAAAATATTTTTAATAATAGCAAAACGCATACAACTCTAATAAAACCTTCGACACTGGATTTTAAACAAAATTAACTACTTTTTTCTAAAAAATACTTTAAAATATCTCAGAGGGATAAGGACTAACCGAATTCTTAAGTATATTTCTTTAATCTAAATTAAATTGAATGATTTTTCTTTTCTTGTCCATTGTACTAATATAAAGTTTGTTTCAGATTATCGAAATAAGAAATGACTTTAAAAACTAATAAATAACTAAAGACTAGAAATATAATGTTATTTTAAGAAACTCTAAGCTTATTAGTTAAATGTAGAGAGTACGAGTCAGTTTTTCTTATTTTTAATATTTTTTTTTAAAATTTATAATCTTTAAGAAATTTGTTGGATTTCCACCTTAAGCTCGTTAAAATTTTCGAGTTATGAAGAGAAGCGTCCTTAAATCAATATTATTTTTGAAAAAGATATTAAATATGAAATTATAAAAAGTTTGTGTGGGGAAAAACGTCACTGAATTCTTAAAGGGATATAAAGAAAAAAAATTACGGGAATTCATGTTATAGCTTCTTTTACTCACGTTTACTGCGGATTATATTCCTAAAAATTATGCAATGAAATGATTTAAGCATTAAAATGTGTAATTTGTATATTGTGGTAATAAATTTTAAAGCATCGTTGAGTTTAAGCTACTTTTAATAGCGTTTAAAATATCGAATTATCTGTTTAGGGTTTAATAATAATATTATAAAATTATTTTATTTAAATGGAAATTGAAACACCATTTAACAAATTTATCTTAATTTAAAGGTAATTTAATCATCTTTCATTCATACTATGATAAGAACAGCAAACATAAAAAGTAAAATATTTTAATTTCATACTACTTCATTGTATTTTAATATATAAATTTATGAACTGAACTCAATATCTAAAAATGTAGTTGTTGTATATTACATGTTAAATTTAATTTGAAGAGAACATAATTTATTATTTATTTTCAATATTGTATGAGCTGATTCAAAAAATCAGTTCAATGAACGTTATTTATTATAAATTATCTTGATATGTATTGTACACTTGTACATGACTTCGTATATTCATAAAACGGTTATTCTTAAAAATATTTATTATTTTGTATAATGGAAGATGACATAATTTATTTTTAATAATGCATAATGTATGATTATATAATATAATAATGATAATAATTCACAAATATCATTTTCCAACTTATTTATGTGAAAGGAACGTTATAGATTCAATAAAATCTTTTGATATGACTTCTTGGTAATTATCTAAAAATAACTGTCCCTTACTTACGAAAATGTTGATTACCTTAATGACGTAATAAAACTTCAATAACTTCTACTCTGACTTTCGAAACTGTGCATAACAGCAGCTGTTATTGAAACAGTCATTACTTTAACTAGTCATTGAGCGTGTTACTCGTAACTGCTTTGCTGACAAGCTGTCGTAAAAAGAGAGCCTCAGCCTCTTCCCCGGTAAATTAAATTTATGTCACATGGGTTGAAGGACATATATTTTTTTCGCTCCGGAGGACATGCTACGGAAAGCCAAAAACACATTTTTACAAGATGTGTATACATATAAAAAAAAGCTGAATTAAGGAAACGAAGCTTAAAATGAAGTGTATAAAAAAATAACTGAAAAAAAGCACAATAATTTTCTTTGTCTTCAAGTGCGTTAAAAGATCTTGAAATATAAATAAAAACTATTGAATTCCGTTTTTTTTATTTCTCTTTGTTTTTTTTAAAATTTATATAACCATTTAAGCTAGCATGTATTATATTTTAGAAGGATGAAGGCGTCATTATATACGTATCTTCCAAGCGTACAGTAAAAATTTCTGGAGCAAATTACTGTAAGAATTATCGGTGCTCAAGGTAAAAGCACTGTTTAGCGTAAAATCTATTTTTATTATAAAAGCTTATGGGACAAAAAACTTATGGTAATTTTCACAGTAATATTTTCTAGGAAATCATTCTTATTAAAAAAAGTAATACTGCGAAAATTACTGTGTAAATTATTACGTTGAAAAAGGATTTTACAGAAATGTACCAGTATTTTATACCGTAATTTGATCCAAAATATTTTATAGTGTATGAAAAAAAAACTTGGACAGCTGGTCTTAGTTGAATAAAAACCTTAAATATTGTATAATAACCTTAAGTAGTGCATATTACACCTTAAGTATTGCATAAAGTATCATAATTTTTATAATCAAAGCTTAGAAACTTTTTATTAATAAAAAAAAATTTGTAGATTTTGTAATGAAATACGATATAACAATTTAACATCAATTAAAATAATAAAATTCATAAAATAATTCATAAAATAATAATATTCATAAAATAATTCATAAAATAATAATATTCATAAAATAATTCATAAAATAATAATATTCATAAAATAATTCATAAAATAATAATATTCATGAAATAATAATATTCATAAAATAATTCATAAAATAATAATATTCATAAAATAATTCATAAAAAATTAATATTCTGTTTCTTTCAACATTTAAATAATTTATTGCTATAGTTAGCGTTATTTGTTTGCTTATTTACTGCAAAAAAATTCCGGTTCAAATCAAAAATATTCCGGATCAAATTACTCTTGCACCGGCGCTTTAGGGTGCTCATGCAGTAAAAATCATTTTACTGTAAGATATTCTAATGTAATTTGGTTTTAATATTACACAGTAATATTGATTTAATTCGAGTGATTCAGTGATTTTTCTTAATCGCTACTGTAAAAATCAGATTTTTTTGTAAAAATCAGATTTTTTGTTGTGTAATGAAAAGCACCGGCACCCTAAGAGTCGGTACTTTTTGCCGTAATTTGATCCGGAATTTTTATATTACGGGATGCTTCCTCATGAAACTCCTATCCTAACTGTGACAGCTAGAATCTTAGAAATAAATTTAGCTTATTATTTGAATATAATTTTCACTAAACTTCTGAGTTTGGATCCAAGTTATAAAGATACACAGAATTATTTTAATATCTATAAGAGAAACATTTGTTGTATGAGACTATTTTTTAAACGTGCTTGTATATCTGAAAGAATGTTACAAACAGTATTTTTCAATACAAAGAAAAAAAGCTCCACTTAAAGAAAACTAAACTTGTCGGGATATTCTGTAAATGTTTAAGGCAATCAATATATTTTTTAGGATCGTCGTGTTTTTATATTTAATGACCAATGTTACTCAAACTAGCTGATGTGCTCAGTACAGATGGTCCTGTGATGAAACTAGATAATTTATATATATATTTGTTTTAAAATATTATGTTCCAACCAAATTTGAAAATACACGTATAAAGTTTGCACTACTTCAATTATGAGCTTATACGTTAATTTCTTCCAAAATCTGAAACTCCTTAATTGTGCTTTAATGATCGAGGCCTGATCTTACAATTGTCTTGAAACTGCACTCTCATCATTTTAATAAATTGAATAATAAAAATTTACACCAGTAAATCTGTGCAGATTACAAACGATATAATAAGTTTTTTTTTTTTTTTTTTTTTTTTTTTTTTTTTGAAATTTAACTCTATAAAGTGCACAAAATTTACAAATTATAAAGAAGATAATTACTTCTTTTTTGACAAAATCGTTTCATGCAAAATGTTTGCTCTTAAAATTTTTGTCAAATATTTGTTAGTATATATTTTTTTGGGGAAACTATATATTTGTTTGGAGAAAAAGTTTTCGTCATTTGTATTAGTTCTACAAGTCGAAGAGAAAAATTCTAGCAAATTTATCGCGCATCGTATGGGCGGGGCAATTATGGTAAAAAGAACATAATTTTGGTTGATAAACAGAACATATGGTATTTAAATCATTCATACGGTAACGGTTTAGCAGAATTTTTGGTTAAAAAAATAAACCTTTTTGGTGTTCTTATAGTACCAGAAACACACGATAAATTTTATATTCAGTTCAGATATATTCAGTTGGTTTCGACCATACTTTTTTCTCAGTGTATATATTGGTTATGAAATTGATTAGAAAATATAACATGAATATAGAGAGTATTTTTGTTATTACTATGATTCGAGCTCCAAAAAACTGCTTTAATAGTAAGTGCATTAATTACTAATTTCCAATAACGTAAACGATTTTAAAAATCAGGCAAAAAAGGAGATTTTTTTAGTGCACTGAGAAACCTTACTATCGTTTTGAATTTAAGATTCATAAAAAGAAAAAAAATTGAAATGTTTTAGCGTTTCTCAAAAACGATTTCAAGAATTGAGAGTTTTGTTCTCTCAGCATCCTTTCAAAGCAACATTATCTCCTTAACCTAAAACAAAAGTATTTCACATATTGTAGAAAATGATACTCTTGGCCACCGCGGCATTATTTATTTTATTTCTAAGAGCTGTGAGTGGCATCAGTTGGCTTGTTTATGATATTCATGTAACGTTTGTGTTTTGTGCTTGTCGCTAGTTCTTACCTGAATATTACGTACGCGAAATTTTAAATTTAGTATTGAAGAAAGAAAGTGTAAAATCTGTAGCTGAATTATAAGATTCTTTAGAAGCCTAACTTAGAGCTCTAGATTCCTTGGGCGTAAGAAAAAAAATATGCAGCCATGCTATTTCCTTTAGTAGAATCAGCTTTATCAGATACCACTTTTAAAACATGGGATCGCTATCGCGTTTCTAAAAATTTTCAACGGCTGACTATTCCGAATGCTTAACGGAATTGCTTAACTTTTTGAAAGTTGAAGTCGAAAGTGAAGAGAGATTAAAACTAAGGAAGAATTCTCTTGAAAATGTTGCTAAAAGTAGTTTTAGGATAAATAAACCTAGAGATATCCCAACAGCGACTACATTAATATCAGCCAGAAATTCTTCTCAAATTAAAGATCAGAGTTGTATTTTCTGCTCAAGAACAATTCATAATTCACAGGATTGTGCTAGCGTTTTAGATTCATCTTTTGAAGAACGTAGTGCTCTGCTAAAAAGGAAAGTGGCCTGCTTTAAATGTTTAAGAACAGGTCACCGCTCATCTACCTGTAGAGTTCTTGTGAAATGCGTAATATGCAAAAAGGCGCATTACCCAATTATGTGTCCTAATTCTATTAATCATGATGTTACGAAGCTTGACCAAAAAGAACCGAAAATTGTAAATGCCCTATCCACTTCATCTAATTGTTCGGTTTCACATTTACAAACTTTGATTACACATGTTGTTAGTGGTAACCAAAGGATTCCTGTGAGAAAGTTATGTGATTCTGGCTCTCAAAAGAGTTACATTAAGAACTCATGTGCGAGAGATTGTAGATTGGTTCCATACGGTAAAATTGCATTATCACAAGTTCTATTTGGCGAGAAGAAAACACCATTAATGACACATAATTTGTTCGAAGTTCAATTGTCAGCTCAATATTCTGAATCTGATTTGGTATTTGAATTAATTGGCACTGATCAAATTTGCACTACTATACCAAAATTTAATGATGAGAAAATTTTTAAATTCCTCCAGAATAAAAATATAGTTCTAAGTGATTATTCAGTTGAAGATGCCAAAAGTACAGAAGACATTCAGATATTACTAGGAGCTGATGATTGGACAAAAATTATTACTCCTGATATGGTTTCAGTTGATAAGAATTTATTGGCAATCAGAACCACTCTAGGATGGACTCTTATTGGTAGCAAACAAAATTCTACTTTTGGAATTTCTACCTTACTGATGTCCATGACATGTTCCTCTGAAATTTCTAAATTTTGAAAGTTGGAAACATTGGGTATTTTAGATCCTGTAGAAAGAATTAATGAGGAAGAAAAAAAAAGGGAAGGTAACCAAGTTTTTTGAACAAACTACCAGACGAAATAATACTGGTCGCTATGTTGTGCGTCTTTCTTTTGTTGAAAATAATCTTTCTCTAGAATCTAATCGAGAAGCTGCTTTGAAAAGACTCGAATTAACATCTAGAAAATTAAAGAAACTTGGAAGATTTCAAGATTATGATAATGTAATAAATGAGTGGTTGGATGAAGAGATAATAGATTTAGTGCCAGCGTCAAACAGGTGGAAGAAAAAGAAGCTGAAGAAAAGAAAACAGAGAGGCTCATGATAATTCTGAACCAAAAGCTGTAGAGGAGGAAAAAGTGACAGAAGATAGTGCTGCACCAGTAGAAGAGAATGGGGGAAGGGAGGAAATATTACAAGGGTCATTCAAAAAACACGTTTTGGAAGAGGAGTTCACCCTCCTGAAAAACTCAACATATGAACTAATAATTTTTGGGTTGAACTTTAAAGTAAAATTTCAAAATTAAATTGATATAGATAGAAAAATTCATATTTTGCAAGGGGGGAGAATGTAGGAAATGATACTCTTGTCCACCGCGGCAATATTCATTTTATTTCTAAAGGCTGTGAGTGGCATCAGTTGGTCTGTTATAATTTTCATGGAACCTTTGTGTTTAGTGCTTGTCGTTAGTTCTTACTTGTTTTATTTATAATAAATTGTTTTGCCCTAGTTGATTCTTCGTATTTTATTTAATAATTACAAACGCAATCTTTAGTATGTATAAACTCTGCAAGCTGGATAATTTTTTAGAACCGTTTGCAACACATATAGCTTTCCAACTTTCAAAACTGTTAAATCAAATGAATGAGTTGAAAAAAATGAATTTAAAAAAAGAATTAGTTTGTATAAATACGCACATATTCTCGCTGGACAAGAAAACAATGCAACGTTTTGACTTCAGAAACAAGATTTTTGCTCGTGATTAATGACTGTTTGACGGCCCAATTCTGACTTACTGTTGAGATAGTTTATGTTTTACATCGAAGAGTTACCATAAAAATGCATAAAATGTACATACAACAAGCTAATGCGCGATATTTTCATCATAATGTGTGTTCTCAGGCATGTCAGAATTGTGTTGAGAATTGACTAAGCTTATTAAAAATTACTAAATTTTTGATGATTATTAAGACTTTGAGTGTATAGATTTCTAAAATAGTAGTAGTAACCATTATTTTATTTTTTTAAATGAAGTTTGAATGACGTTTAAATCATTTCATAGCTTAATCATATCAATCATATCTCAAATTAATTGTGTTTAAATGCCTTGACCAAAAAGTCAGATTATAAAAAGTAATCTGTAATTTCTTTAATTTTTTTAAATGTCCATTAATTAAACTTTTAATAGAATCAGAGAAATTAGAAATTTAGGAAATTTTTGTCTATTTTATTCTATCTATTTTTGTTTGTAGAAAAGATTCTTGTCAAAATAGTTTTATCCATAGAATAAGTCATGATACTACTCGGAGAAACCAAATTCTGATATAATTACCGTGCTATTAGGACAAGCTTGGTAAAATGAAAAAAAAGCATAATTTTGGTTAATGAAACCAAAATATACGGTATTCAAACAATGTATTTGGTAACATTCCCGTTTATATGGCAACGGTTTGCCGGAAATTCTGCTTTTCAAAATATAGTTCATATTACCACACATTTAGTAATATATATATATATATATATATATGTATATATATATATAATTGAAAAGGGAAAATATAACAGAATAAATGTAATGTCTACTAAATTTTATATTACATTACAAAATCCTATTATATTGTTAATTTTACTGAAATCATTAATAAAGACTTTCGGTAAGAAACATTGAGCCTTTTGGTGTTCCTACAGAGCCAGAAACACAGTGCGTTTTACATTATTTCTCTGTTTTTTTTTCCATTTTTAAGTGTATCCCTCAATTAAAAAATTGATATTGAAATAGAAAATAAAAAAAAGAGTATTTTACTTATTACTAGTACTTGCGCTCCGGAGAAATGCCTCATTATCGAGTGTATTGATCATTATTCTGACAGTGTAAACGATTTTAAAATCAGAAAAGAATAAAAAAAAATTTAATGCACCGAGAAGACACATGTGTGAAGTAATGGTTTCGTCAAATTATTCTGACTCAAAGTTTATAAAAAAAAATGTTTGCCGATGAAATGATTGTCAAAAAAATAAATAAAAAAAATAAAGAAATGCTGAATAAGTTCAAGTTTTATTTCTTAGTGTGCGTACAGAGCAGTTTTAAAGCAACTATATTTCAGTAACCTAGAACAAAAAAGTACTTTGCAGACAGCTTTGAAAACTGTTAAATCAAGTAAAAGAGTTGGAAAAAGTTTGACTAAAGAAAAGTGCAAGTCCTCATAGACACGCACATCTTCTGGCAAAAAACAACAACAACAAAAAAAACAAACAATGCTAAGTTTTGACTCATGAAACGAGATTTTTCTCCATGATTAATGACTGTTTGACGGCCCTACTCTGACTTACTGTTGACATAGTTTATGTGTTAGGTAAAAGAGTTAGTGTAAAGAAATACACAAAATTTGCATACCACAGGCTAATGTGTGATATGTTTAGCATAATGTGTTTTCTCAAGGTTGAAGGCATGTAGAGCGCTTTCGAATTGAGTTAAAATTTGAGTAGGCTTATGAAATAAAAAATACTAAATTTTAGATGGTTTTTTAAACTTTGAGCTGAATGGATTTAAAAAATAATAGTTATTTACATTTTATTTTTTAAATGAAGTTTAAAGTTGGGATAATGAATAATTTAGAAATATAAATTTATCAAATTTTTCCAGTACTTTCAGATAAAAAAAAAACTTTTTTTATGTTTTAAACTATTTTTTTATATTTTGCATTTATTAGAGGGGTATATTTTTAATATGTTAAGATGTTTAAATTTTAAATGAATCAAGCCTGAATGTTTTAGCTAGACTAAAAAGTTTTATTTAGAAAAAGTAATCTGATTTTTTTTAAACGTTCCTTAATTAAACTTTTAATTGAAATGTTTCTTTTTTTAGAACATCTGAAAAAAAAATTTTATGCTTCCTTACTATTAATATATACATCATTCTTAGGAAAGTTTTTAATATGTAAAACTATGGATGCAAACTGGTTAAAATTCTTCTGAAATTAACAAGCATAAACATAGTTAGGATATAAAAATTAATAGTAAATATTTTGCTACTAATTATAAAAAATGTTCATACAATTAAATTTTTAAATAAGTTAATAAACACATAGAATAAAAGTTTTGATAAAATTACTGTACTGTATGGTAAAAATGACATTTCTGGTAAAAAATAATATAATTCTCGTTAATAAAACCAAAATACACAGTATTTAAACCAATCATAACTTTAACTTTAACTTTTAATTCATTTAACTTTTTTATTCATTCGGTTTACCAAAAATTCTTGTTTTAAAAATTATATTTCTTATTACTTCTCATTTAGTAAAAAAAATACAAAACAGAAAAATAAATTTCTTTAAATAAATGATCTTTGTACCCAGATCCAAGGTATCTTGATAATATTACGAAATGTTACCACATTTACCAAATTTTACAACATATTATAAAACAATATTTTATCGTTAAATTTACCAACATCATTACTAAAGCAATTTGATAAAAATTACTGAGCATTTTTGTATTTCCATTAAGTAAGAAACATTTTAATCTTTACCATATTTTGGTAGTTTTTACGATACTTTTTTCTCATTGCATAAAGGAACTCACTATTTTTGAAACATTATATCGCAACAAGCAGCGCATATTTTAGATAACATTACATCATATATCCCGGCTATTAAAAAATCTTTTATTGATGCTGTTTTGTGATAAATACTACTTTTTAGTATATTCAAGTATTTTTTCAAATACTGTCATAATTAGAATATGATTGATAAGTATTAACTATAGGTATCGTTGATTTTCAATTTCTAATAAATGGGTTTGATATTAAATGTTATTATTATGTATTTGACATTTTTATAATTTTAATATATTATTGACAATAATAATCGCTTGAAATGTTCAGCGCTTTTTAAATTAATTATAAATTATTTACTTTTAATTTTTAATTTTTTTTTCTCACTGGATAATTTTACTTTAATATTTTATAACTAATATAAATCAAATTCTTCAAATAGATTGGTCTAAAATATCTTTATTAATGATAAATATTGCTTAAATATCTGTATTTCCTAAAAGTATTTTATAAAAATAACTGCATCAATAATTAGTGTCGCATTTTTGCTTACTTGGCATCTATTGTTTCTGTCAAAGTATAAAATGCATATTTGGCAGAAAGCATTAATACTTAGTTGGAATTAAAAAATGTGTTTGTCCGTGTTATTGTGTTAAAAATTTGTTTAAATCTGCCAGTTTAGCAAATGATGACTTAACGAATTAGTACTTTTCATAATTTTCCAAGGTCAGACATGCCAGTCTAAAGTCAGATATATTCTTGAATTAAATACTTAATGGTTAAATTTTTTAAACGTAATTATTATAGTCATAGCAAAGGGAATTTATAAGTATTAAAGAAACATGAGTTTAATTTCTTTTATTAATGACTGTCCTAAAAGCATCG
The DNA here is from genome assembly GCA_949128135.1 of Parasteatoda lunata. NCBI lineage: Eukaryota > Metazoa > Arthropoda > Arachnida > Araneae > Theridiidae > Parasteatoda > Parasteatoda lunata. The sequence continues at coordinate 83,479,435 of OX421972.1, forward strand.
TTGTTTATATTTATCCCCGATGTAAAAAATTCAATTAAGTATTTTTATTCGCAATTTTTCCAGTTTCGTTTTCCTAGACTAAAGTACAATGTTCAAAGACGAGGAAAATGCAGGGAAAGGTGTATGAAAGAGGTATCATACATCGTTCGAAATGTTTCGGTAAAAATGGTTAAAAAGAAACTTATTTAATTGTTATTTTGTCATATTCCACCAAAACAGTCAAATAACAATAAAAAAAATTATATTCGAACTGTCAAGTGTGAGAAAATTTTTTATTGATTGATTCGTCGTAATGTGGTTGACCAACAAGAACTATATCCACACTAACTAGACCATTTTTTCCATAAAGCCTTTTTCTGCCAGGCAGCTAGCTACATCCTTTAGCTGAGGCGGCTAATGGGCCAATCTCGTCACCGGCTGAACAGGGGTTCGACTCCCATCGTTGATACTACTATACGTCTTTCATTCTTTCAACACAGCAGCGTTTTGGGTGCACCGCACTCTTCAATTGGTGATCCTGGCCTATAAAAAGATGAAACTATCATTCCAGTATAAATGGCGTAGCAGCCACTGATCTCCAATGTCCATTTAAGTTTTATTTTTATGATGTTTTAGAAATTTAGTACATATCTAATTGTAAATTCTTTAGTTTTAGAAATTAGTACATATCTAATTGTAAATTCTTTGTATGTACAAGTTGTAAAAAGTTTCAAAACCGCAACGGTAGAAAATGTTCCTAACCATAATATTTATGGTTATTCGGATGAACAGACAGTTGTTGGTTATTTTACCGTAATTTTAGAATGAAAATTCTAAAAGTGTATTAGCTAAACAGTGAGGTGAAATATCACAGAGTAGTATTAAATGGATCTTTTTTTAGCCAATGATCTCTTAATTTTACAATCAACGTTAGAATGCAGCAAAGCATCGGGAAGCTGTTATCAGTAGCTATAATTGTATTGCAAACTATATTTTTTTAAAAAAACATTTTTCCACAATGTTCAAATTACAACATCCCAGCATCTCTGATGCACATCCTGGAGTGCCTAGCAGCATTACTGGGGAGGATTTATTCCTAAAATGATTGGCTCAAAGTTAAAGCTACATCCTCCCAATTTCGAGTATCTCATTTACTCCCGTGACTAATCTAAAGCATGGGAGTAAATCCAGCAATAACCACCACAATATTTTTTTTTTAAAAAAATAAGTAGAATAACCTATTAATTATTATCTACAGATATTTGGTTGTAATTTGTATGTTAGTTTAGTTTTTGCATTACCCAGAAATGAAAAAAATGTATAACATCACGAGATGTACTTTTTTCACGAAAAGTTACTTCTTGCAGCGATTTTAAACAGCGATTTTAAACTCATATTTTGTTGAACGAAAATATTTGACAAACAGTTTATGTTTTATTACATAAATGTTTTGATTATTTCTACCATTGAAAATAAAGTACAATAAGGAAATAGCTAAAAGGATTTAAAGGATTTAAAACCATAGGATTCAATTATATCAATTTTATTATCTGTTAAAAAAAAATAACACCAGTTATGTTTTATAGCAAGCTGAACGTTGAAACTGAACGTTACTGAACAAAAATTCCACTTAAATTAGTAGTTTTACAGCTAACGCAGAGGCAGTTATAAGTTGTTGTTTTTTTCTGTTAAATCTTCCTCTCTTAAATCTAACAACAATTCATTAAAGTAAGTTGCGTTTTTTGTGCTCGTTTTAAATTTTAGGGAATTTTTTTTAATTAATAAAAAATCCTCAGTTAATGTTTTGTACAGTGAAACATCTCGGGAGAGGCCAATCTCTATTCCACAGTAAAATCGTCATTAATAAAAGTTGGTCATTCTTGGGGGCTACCTTTATTGACTTCAAAATGTTATCGCAGGTGCATGATTTTTCGCAAGACATTTTAATTTTCTTTAGTGTCCTTTTCTTGGTACGAAAATGCCACTTGTGTTGGCGTCATGAAAACCGCATCGATGAATAAAATTTAGCGTCAATGAAAATTAATCCTACTGATATAATTTATGTGAATGATAGAACTATTTTAAATAAAAAGCAATTATGTTTTTATATAAGTTCGCATTTAGTTTTATATCATGACGATTAATTTACTTTAAAAAAAAGAGAGGTTTGTTTTAGTTGCTTAGCTTTTTTTTTTTCATAAAATAACTTTTTTTTCCTAACTCAACTTTCAACTCTAAAACTAAATGATTGATAGAATCGTCTTTAGTGCACTATGACTGTGTAACATTAGGTTGTCAATCTCTTTCAGAGATTATAAAAAAAAAGCTCTCTAAATCTGAGCCACTCAAAAATATTTTGAATACATTTGAATTTACTTCTTTGTTTTCTCAATATTTTTTTATTTTGATATTTTTTCAAGTTTCCTTATTTGACCTTTCCAGCATTTAGTACAGATGTTTGCCCGGTCACTGGGAGAGGTTTTGATGGTCTCTCCTAAAGGTTTTCTTCATCACAAAGTCTATGGAAAAAATTTCCGTACCTCCCAAAAGTGGTCGCAAATAGAGGTTATCTTTCCTAGAGGTTTCACTGTATTTTTTTCCCCAATCATCTATTGAAAATACGCTTTAATGGACGACATTTTTGCGTTTTCTTCCTGAAAAATAAAGGCTAAATTATTCGACACACTATAAGATTCTATGCAAAATCTTAATTATTAGGTGATACCTTACAGCTTTATTGTTTTTACACTACTGAAACCGGTTAGCACTTCTTTATGCTCGCGTATCGATTGTTTAACATTGTAATACAATACGTTAAAAATAAATATAAATGAGAATTATATAAAAAATCTCCAGAACAAAAACCCATTACATGTATGTTTAAATATAAAAATATTGCATATAAACTCGTGAAAAACATGTAATATTTAAAATACTAAAGTGCGTCTAATAATTTGATCTAATTATTACAATATAATAATATAATACTTTATATAATAAATATTCTGTATTTATGTAATATTCTTTATATTATGTAATAAATATATATTAAAATTTATCCAATCGTCGAATTTATATTATATATCGCTTAATTTAACCATTTGGTACCCGAATGTAAACAAATGAAAACAGGTTTCAGTCGCTTAAAAAACAATAAAGCTGTATACTATCCCCTGATAATTAAGATTTTACATAGAATTTTATAGTGCGTCGAATAAATTGGCCAGGGACTGTACATAGCTAGTTTTATTTGAGGTAGTTTGCAACAAGTCTCTAGCAGTGAATGCTAGTTATAAAAGATTTTGTCAAAAGGTTAATTGTAATCAGCCTGATGAAATTCAGTCTGATTGGATCACCTATTTCCTACTTAGTTTAATAAAGTTTAAATTCCAAAGAGTATCAGCATATCAAAAATAAAACAAATATTATAATACAAAACCTTTGTCCGTTTTTTTTACTAAAAAGCAACTTTAAATGCATTTTAGCTTTCGAAATTTGTTTCTTACAAAACTATTCTTCTTCCGGTTTGCCGGGAAGTACAATTTTCAAGATAGAAAAAAAAAAAAAAAAAATAAGAAATGGCGATTCTGAAGTGTAAGAAATCCCATACCATCAATCTTATCCTCCATATCCGTTGCTCAATCTTCTCGAAAATGGATCTAGAAGAGTGAAGATAATTGAGGCCACCTTGGGTCACGTTTTGTAAGAACACCTCTAGAGAAAATAGGTCCTTGTCGAATCCCTCCTTACCTGATAATGCTTCAAAGAAGAGCTGCTGAAATATCCTGAAAAAGAACACATTTCTACTTTTTATGCCTTTGGCTTCTGCTGAAAGATCTCGAATAAAAAGAAAGAGAACTATTTCTTGATTCTTGTAAAAGTTACAATGTTCTTGGAGAGATAGAGTGAATACAGCATGAAATATTAAATAGATTAAAAATAGCTTATAATTTTCTAGAAAAAAAGCTATTTTTTTATTTGTGGTATAGCCATCTTGCGCCAACAGCTCAATAAAACTGACTATAATTCTATAAGAATTAATGAGAAAATATTATTTTCTATTTTTTATGTTAAAAAAGAATTTAATTTTAATTTAATTTATAACCGTCGTTGAACAGCCGTTAAAAAAGAATAAAAATTATCTATTCTTAAAAATTATCTTGGTGTGAGGTTTTTCTTTGTTATTTAAACAAGCCATCTCGTTTATGGACATTTCACGCCAGACGTCGTTTATAACAATTTCATAAAATTAGCGTAGTATAGTTACTTTCGATTTCAACACAATAAACTCTATACTCCTATCGGGTTATATTGAAAAAGTTTGTGATTGTTGAAAAAAATAAGTGATCAGGAAATCCCATGATATTAAGTAAAAATAAAAATTTATCTCAATATTATATTAAATCTATTCATAAAACTTTTTCAATTTATAATTTTCCTTTTAGACTTCCTGGAAAAAGAGTTTAGTCAAATGTGTTCCGATTAACTATTTTGAATTAAAATCAAAATTATATAAAACTTTCTTCACTTGAAGCACTGTGCACAGAAGGGGTCAAATTTACCGGAAAATGGGAAAATTTACCGTGTTTCTAGCTCTATAAGAACACCAAAAATCTCGGTTCTTTTCACCAACTGGCTTTGGTAAAATTGAAAAAAATTTTTTTTTTCTAATATGCGACGAAAGTTGGTAAATGTTGGAAAATATTGTAATTTTTTTATGGTACCTTAGCCTTAGAGGATGACATAAAAACCATTTATTCCTTATTCTGTAAAATTTACTTTTCAATTTTAGATATTTTACTATAGGTGTAGTAATAAGAACTATAATTTTGAAAACAAGAGTTTTTGGTAAACCATATGAACGGAAAAATTACCAAATAAATGATTTAAATACTGTATATTTTTTTTATTTAACAGAAATTATATAATTGTCTTTAACATACAGTACTGTAATTTCAACAGTTTTATTTCTCCATGTGGCTAGTTATTGGTTTTTGTTTACCTTATATCAAATTATATGATAAAAAAAAATATTTCTTCTAATAAACTTCTTTATTAAAGGATATATTGAGTTTATTTGATTTGTAAAGAGTAATGTAATGATAGGCTAAATTTATTAGAGAGTGTTATTTAAAAAAATAATCTTTGGTTAAAATTACGATGAGTTACTTGTACGCAATAATATATTTTTTCCTTATTATAAAAAATATATCTGACATTCACCATAAAGAGATGTTTTTAAAAATACATTTAAAATAAGATTTCAATTTCGAAAGTTGTTACTCATTTCCAAAGAAAATCCTATGTGAAAACCAATATTGGTCGAACCAAGTCGACAAATATTGGTCAAATAGAAAACCAAGTCGACTTGACTTTCACCGTTGATTATCAATAAACATATAGCCGCTTGATTAAATGACGGAAATATATGTTAGACATGATTTGATGTTTATCCTCAGGTATATTAACGTAATGCCAGGTAGGACGTAATTTCTGCGTTAATGTTTTTTTTTTTTTTTTACAAATATCCTCCTGGCTAGCGACAGCTAGACAAGTTCCATAAGATTATAAACACGCAAAAAGTCTAAAAACCTCAAGGGCTGTGTTGTTGTCTTAATGTTGCTCTAAAATCAAGAGTCACTATCCAGTATGCATTTGCCCGGTATTCCTTAAACTGATGTTTTTCCTAATCTATCCTGATCGGATATTAAAATATGCAATAAGTATTAAAATATCAACGTATAAAATAATTTCAAATTCTCTCCCTCTGCCTCTTTTCTTAAACTCGTTTTTCACTAAAATATTTTTACTTTGTTAACTTCTTTTTTAATTCCTTGAGTTTATCTCTCTATGTAAGCTATAAGCTAATTCTTTTATCTAGATATCTACTGTTTTCCTGCTTCCAGAATTTTCTAGATGTAAACAAACGGGAAAGTCCGTTTAGAATGTTTCAGTAATTTTTTTCCAGAAATTTATTAAGTTTATCTATAAATAGAAGAGTGATTTATCTTTAAGAGTTAGATGTAGTGAGATAGTTATAAAAATAGATAACAACTTATGTGTACTAGTTATTCCTGAATGAAACTATAACGGATATTATATATAATTGTTATTGGGTGATGTGTTTCCTTTTTTAAAAAAAATGTTATTCCCAGTCAGTGTGATTTCTGTGCTCATATGATAAAAAGTAATGAAGGAGACTTAAATTAAATGCTTTGAAATAAATTTTTATTGATTTCTACATTTTGGGTTGAGTAATAATTGATTTTTTTTTTTTTTGGTTTTTTCTGTTGAAAAAGCGTAGTTTTCAAGGTATACTTTTATTAATTTCATAAACGATATATTTCTGTGCAATGGAGTTTGGAAAGAATTTCGGCGTTATTCGTCGAATTATAAAACGCAATATATTTTTTTCTCAAATTACAACTTTCGTTTTCACTTAATTTTTTTTAATAGTAATTCTCTTATGTTTTCCTGAAAATTTTAGATTTTTTCCTGCATATTTTATTCTTAGCTATCTCGAATATAAACAATCTGAACGAAAAAATTTTACTTTTAAGGTAAACATGTTTTCTAAACTATGTATCTTTGTTCTTTGTTAGGGTTAAACAACTTTTACCACAAACAAACATTGTTGTATAAGATTTGATTTAATATTTGGAAACGAATGTATTTTAAATTAAAATTTTGTGGCTACTTCATGTTTTGAAAATGGCTTTCTATTCACTTTATTTGACTCTTCTTATCGTAAGAAAATAACGTGTATAAAGTTTCCGTACCTTGATAAAAAAAAAAAATATTTTTGTCATAAACCAAAGATACATAATGTATAATCAACAGTCAGATCGTCTTTGTGAACCAGAGGTACATTGTTAAACTAATAATGTTTTAACATTATTTTATTGCGTAAGATGAAACATGTGCTTACTTTTTTCAAATGAGAAAAAACAATAGATAACAATATTTTCACTTACATTGTCAGATACATCAAATTACAGTATAAACTACGCCTCTTTGGGTGCACCCGTCCGTTAAATATATCTTACCGTAAAATAATATACCATTATTTTTATAATAACATTTATTAATTAGAGTGAGTTAGTGATTTTATGGCAATTATTTAAGTAAAAATTACGGTATATCAGATGTTTTGTTCCGTAACATATTCCGGTAAAAATTAATTTTACGAAAAAAAAAGTACCGACGCCCTGAGTGCCAGAACCCTTTGGTCTCCCATTTATTTTCTCTACCACTGAATCAATGTCTAAAATAAAATCTATCTTATTCTGACATTTTTCAGGTTTCAAAATCTTAAAAATAAATACATTATGAAAGTGTTTTGTTTAAAAAATAATGTATTTATTTTTAAGATTTTGAAACCTGAAAAAGGTCAGAATAAGATAGATTTTATTTTAAGCATGGATATTTTATTTTATTTTATAACCGTCGTTGAACAGCCGACCCAACTTAATGGGTTTACGGCTACTAATGTTCAACTCCGTAGCCTTGTAATTTTGAACCCAATCCAGAAGACAAGGGAACTCCTGGATCGAGTATTGGGAGAAATTTGCCTTCGTGGAGGACTTTTTGATGGAGCTAACCCGCATTTGCGTTACATGGAGAGGAAGACCACGAGAACCTCCCACGGTTAGCCTGACGGCAAGGGGACTCTAACCCATAATCCGTCTACCACTGAGGATATTTCACGTCAGCACTGTGGTCAGTGCAAGCCGGATGCGGAATTCGTATCGACTGGGATTCGAACCCGGTTCGCCTCATTGGAAGGCGAACGCTCTATCCCCTGTGCCATCGCGGCTCAACATGGATATTGTAAAATATAGACTTAATGAAAGTTTTTTTGTTTAAAAAATAAAGTCTATATTTTACAATATATTGTAAAATATAGACTTTATGAAAGCTTTTTGCTTAAAAAATAAAATCTATATTTTACAATATCAATGCTTAAAATAAAATGCATCTTATTCTGACCTTTTTCAGGTTTCAAAATCTTAAAAACAAAGACATTATTTTTTAAACAAAAAACTTTCATAAAGTCCATCTTTTACAATATCAAAGTTTAAAATAAAATGTATCTTCTTCTGACAGACGTTTTCAAGTTTTAACGCCTTAAGTGTGCAGGGAGCTATTATTCGCTACCTAGAAATATTTTGAATTGTCTGTATTGTACCAAATGAAGTTTATCTTTGTCTGATTGACTATTCCAAGATTCAGCGACTTCATTTCACGTCAGCTATTTGTTCGTTACCCAGAAGTATTCAATTTATTTTTCTCTTCTACTGAATCAATGTATAAAATAAAACGTATCTTATTCCGAATGACTTTTTCAAGTTTTAACATCTTAAGTGCGATGAACGATATTATTCGTTACCTGGAAATATTTCGTACTGACTATATTGTACCTAGTAAATATTTTTAAATAAATCTTAATCTGATTGATTTTTTCAAGAATCAGCGCCTCCAGTGCGTGTGAGCTATTTTTCGTAATCCAAAAGTATTAAATTTACTTTTCTCTTCAACTAAAATCAATGTTTAAAATAAAATGTATTTTATTCTGACTGACTTTTTCAACTTTTAGAGTCTTAAGTGCGTGAAAAGCTATTATTCGCTATTCAAAAATATTTCCATTTGTTCATATTGTACCTAATAAATATTTAAAATATCCTTTATCCAGAATTATTTCATTCTTTCTAGCTTGTATTGGATCTCAATCAAACAATTCCCAATCAAATTGGGGGGAAAAGTACCGGCACTTCAGTTATATCCCTTATATTATCCATTTTACAGTAAAACCCATTTTTACCATGACATATTTTACCGTAATTCTCACTGTAATGTTTATTTAATAAAAATGATTCTGTGATTTTACTGTAAGAATTACAGTTTATCAGATTTTTTCCATCACATATTCCGGTAAAAAATGAATTTTACAGTAAAAAGTACCGTCACCTTTAGTGTCGGTAATTTTTGCCGTAATTTAATCGGTAATTATTTACACTGAACTAGAATAATGTTTAAATTCCAAGATTCAACACCTTCAGTACTTAAAAAACTATAAACATCATTTAAAAAATATTCATAATATTGAAGTGTTTCATAGGAAATATGATGATTATAGATTTCACATGTAAACTCTAGTTAGATATATTATTGGTAATTGCTGCTGATTTTATTTTGATTTCGTTAAATAAAACTTTTGGATTCTTCTGACTTTGCATATTAAACTAAGACAATGTTTTTTTCAATATGTTTCAGAATTCAAAGTCTTTATTGTACAAAAAGCTGTTATTCCTAAGCCATGTGTATTATGAAAATGTACGAGTATACCATTGTACCAGGATCTATATTAACGTAAGTGTATTTCATACTTTCTTTCTTTTTTCTAAAGGAACAGCCTTATTAATTACCTTATTAATTAAGGTAGTTTCACATAATATTACTATCTTTAATTTTTTGTGAAAACATCCATCTCAAGTAAAAAACGTCTTATTAAAAGTAGAGGATAATATTTTTGATCATTAATATTTTTGATTGGATTTCATTCATACAAAAACACAGTTGACACACAATAGTCTATTGATTCTTAAATGAAATTTTTAATTTCATTTATATTTATTTACCACATTTTGGTATTTCTCTATTTTTTTCAAAATTAAATGAATATCAAGTACATATTTCACATAATATTACTTTTGAGCTTAAAAACAATTTAAAATGTTTTTTTTTTCACCTTGAAATAATATGACGCAAGTCTGTTGTGTACTTTTTTCCTTTTCACTGTATGAAAATTAATTTTTAAAAAAAAAGTATAAGAAAAATTTCCTTCTTAAGAAAAGGCTAAGCTTTTCCTACTATACTTTTGCATACAGTGATGCATTTAAAAATGCAGTGTGTTCTCTTTTGGTATATTAAACTCTTGAATGTGTTTTCTCAATGACGTTATAGTGCAGTACAAATATTCTTGATTTTATCGTCAAGACACCAGACTTTTATAGCATTATTTTTCATGCTTTTTAGAGCAAATCTCTAAAGGGCTATTCAATTTATTCCAGGAAACCTCAGTTTTTTAAAGTAAATGTATTATGAAAAATACTGATTTTGATTTTCTTACAATTAATCTTCTGACCATTGTAAGGACAAATTGAGGAAAAGCTACTTGACATATACGATGAAACGTTTGCATGAACGGAATTGGTTACTTCGGAAGTAATAATATAATGAATGTGTAACTAACTGTAACTGATATAATGAATGTAACTAATATAATGAATAATCGTGTAATTGATTGAATAATCGTGTCTCCTAACTGCGACTAAACTTATACCTAATTTTGCTGAAAAATCAGCCTAAACTATTTGTTTCAAATGGTGTTTTATAGTATGTCTGTCATTTTGATAATAAACAGTAAAAAAATACTACTAACTTGACATAATTATTTTTCTAAGTAATATATAAAAATTAGAAGTCATTATTTTATAAACATTCACATTATCCAACAATTGCATGTACGTGTGCATTTAATGGTATTTTTAAACATAAATTATACTGGTTTCCTGTTTTTGGTTTTATTCCTATTTGCATGACCGTGTTTTCTGTATCGCAAATGATTTTTCTCATATTGAAAAGCATAATAAATATCAAAATTATACGTCTGACACAAAAATTTTATTTACAATATTTTTTTTCTTCAAAAATTAACAAATTATTAATCACAACACTGATATGAATGAGATTTCAAATTATAATGTGTAAAAATTCCAATCACATAAGCTTTTATGCGTTCTTATGGACGTATACTGTTTAACAGACAAATGGTCTTTATTAGCTCGTAGTACCTGCTTCTGACCTAAAAAAAAGATTAAAAAATACACCAATTTAAGCATTAAATATTTAACTATGCATTTGAAAATGATTCAAATAAAATTCTTCTGAAGAAAATGACTTATAACATGACGGCTAAAATATTTCAATAGATATTTAATTTTTTTTATTATTATATAATAAAAAAAAAATAACCTTTCAAGACTGTTTTGTTATAACCTAAATGTTAGTAAGTAAATGTTAGTAACCTCAACATTGTCTGAAATATGAATAAAATTGAAAATGTTTAAAATTCCTTTAAGAAAAAGTTTTTAATTTCTTTTAAGCTTAAGGGTACACTGGACGATAAAAACAAAAAAGTGCAATTTTCATTCGATCATTTCGAAATTTTAACGGTATATTGTTGGCATTAATAGAAGTCTATGTACAATATCTTAGAAACAAGTATGGTTTTTTAATTGTTGATAGTTAAAAAGTTGCTTGCGAACAAATTTGAATTTTTTAAATTAAAGTTTTACCTAAATAATTAAGTTAAGTATAATTAAGTTTATAAGTGTTTAAATAAATTTAAGTGGTTATGGTAACCTAATGAAGACATAACGTGTCTGGGCATTAAATTTTTATTTCGTCACCAATTATTTCTTCGAAAAATATGTTTCAACTATGTTTGTTCCATTATTTCAACTTTTTGCAGTTGTGGGAACATTAAAAAATTTCTATTTCGTGAAAAAGCTACTTCGTCAACGAGAACTACGTTTTAGTGTATGGAGCTTTGCAAATTCTTAATCTTATAACTCGATAAGAAAAACTCAGATTTAAACACGGTTTGTTTCATATTACTTAGCAAAGTATGAATTTATTGAATATTTAAAAAATTAAATAATAGATTTTTGAAAGATTTCTCTTATTCTAAAACTACCGGTATCTCTTTAAGCGAGCCATTCTTTAAAATACTTGACATACTCAAACTTTACATATTCATACTTTAGATACTCAAGTTGTTAAGACAACTCACTCTGTTTTGAGAAGAGACTTTAATGTCATCTGTTCAGGACTGATAACATCCGTGAGGATGGGTTTAGGTATATCACATAAAATGGTTGGTGGATCAACAAAAGTAACAGTTTTGATTTTGGCTGGTTTTGATGTGTTTGTAAGCTCTGTTTCAGTTGATCCACTTAAGTGTCTTTTAATTTCGCTACTCTCTACTAGATCAAACATGGGTTGATCTTTAAATGCTTGGAGTGTGTCAAAATCGTGCAATATAAGAGATGCAGGTGCGTCTTTTAGGAGATAAGGCTTCTTGTAAGCTGGGTCTTCTTCCGATTCAGCTCTCTCTGTCTGAAATGAGGAAATAAAATATGTTATTTAATTAACCATTTTAATCATTCGTATAGAAACATTCAGTTTTGATCTTTACTTGAAAATGTAGTACGACAAATGATTTGGGATAGAATTTTTTTAATTTGTATTTTATTGCACCCTCTGGATTTAAAATATAGTTGGAGTTTTTTTTTAATTTTATTAAATGAAATTGGCAGCATTTTATCAAAACTTTCACATGATAAAATAGTTTCGTTAACTAAAAGCATACGCATTTATGGAATCCATCGTTAATTTGTATTAATTTAAAAAATATTTTTGGGTTGTTTTTTTTCATGATGGTACAAGGCCGTTCGTAAAAGCAATAATAAGTAGTGACCAGTTCAAAATGATAGAGTAGTTTAAGAAGTAGCGTTCTTCTAAAGATTGCAAATTTCAATAAAATTTGCCTTTTAACTTAATCGAAAAAAAAGTAAAAACTGAAAGAATTCTTTTTCCTAAAAAGGAATGCTTTAAGATTGTTGGGAAATTATCCTGATCTTAAACTAATTAAAAATCTAAGGACTATTTGCTAGTAAAAATTACAAATACGTAAAGCAATGCGAAAAACAACCCTATTTGTATAAAACTGGAAAACAGATTTTTCGTTGCATTTATAAAAATGATTGATTTTGCCTAATTTTGGTATGGAGATTTCAAATCTGATATAAGTTTTGCTTCTAAAACTACAGATTTTTTAAAAAGGACATTTAGTCTATTTTTGTCAAAACATACAAGTTTAAAAACGTTATAAATAACAGGTAGTCGCGTAAATATCGCAACAAACTTCTAGAAATTTTCTAGGAATATATACCCGGAAGTATCATGATACACAGCAGCTAGGGGCGCTTTCCTATTATGGACTGTTTTTTTTTCTGCGTGCTTCTGTACAGGTCATGACAGGAAAACACACAAAAAACAATTCATTTCATTTAAAGAAAATTCTTGTTATTCATTTCATTAAAAAAAATCGGTAGCTTAAAAAGAGAGATACCGATTGAAGATTTAAAATTAGTAAAGTACCTATAATTTGCTAAAAAATCTCTCTCAACAGAATAACAAAAATTTCATAGCGCAATCATTAAAAAAATAATAAAACAGCGAATATATTGTTAACAAAAAGTAATTTTTTAAAAGTTCCCATGATAAGATTTTATATATATATATATATATATATATATATATATATATATATATATATATATATATATATATATATATATATATATATATATATATATATATATATATATATGTATATATATATATATGTATATATATATATATGTATATATATATATATGTATATATATATATATGTATATATGTATATATGTATATATGTATATATGTATATATGTATATATGTATATATGTATATATGTATATATGTATATATGTATATGTATATATGTATATATATATATATATATGTATATGTATATGTATATGTATATGTATATGTATATATGTATATGTATATATATATATGTATATATGTATATGTATATATATATATGTATATATGTATATGTATATGTATATATGTATATGTATATATATATATGTATATGTATATATGTATATGTATATGTATATGTATATGTATATATATATATATATATATATATATATATATATATATATATATATATATATATATATATATATATATATATATATTGTTTTTTTTTGTTTTTTTGTTTCTTGCTAGTTGACTTTGACAGTTAACTTGAACTAGTTAAAGGAGAACGCAGTTGGTGAAACGGAATTTGATTTCGAAGGGAATAAAAATAAGACTAAATTTAATAAAAAAGTCCATCAATGAAAAAATAAAATTAATTAAAAACATGATGATTAAGATTAATTAATATCTTGATTTTAAATTCTATACAATATATGATATTGGATAAAATAAATGACTGAACATTAATCATTTAATCTATTTAACTTAAATTGGATAAAATAAATTAACAAAATTAAAATGATTCTTATTTTGTCATAAAGACTGCTGAAACTAAAATTATATTTTAATATTTGCGGTAAATGAAATAGCCGTTACTTGGATAAAATCTTTATAGATATAAAAAAACCGATGTCAACGAAACAATGCAAAATAATTATGGTTAAAATTATAAAGTTACAATTTACGTATTTACAATTTTTATTTATTATAATTTGAAATTAAAAATATATATATATTTCTTTGTTATTAATTTATAAAATTAAAGTTAATAAAAAATTATTTTAGATATTGTATTTAGAAATTGTAAAAGAATTTTCTTTCTTATATCAAAATAAGAAATAAAATCTAAAGCCACTGCACAACAGTTTCAGAGAAAAGAAAGCTTTCGTAAATTTCGTGACTCAAAGTGTAAACGCAATATTTGTTACAAAATCCAGCCATTTTTCTTGCTTTGTTCAGGCATTATACCCACAATAAAAATTTTGAAACTTTCATTCATTTATCCAAACGGGTGAGTCTAAAGGTTTTTCATTTATTTTTCAAGGAGTTGATAGGCGGTATTAGATATTGATAAATTATTACTGCAATATTTTTTTGCCTTGCAAAGACATTTTTTGTAGCAATTTCTTTTTATAGAAAAATAGCTTCATAATTGATCTTTAAAATTAATATTTTGCTGTAATATAAATTTATAAATTACTTATAACTTTATATCTGCGATAGACGAGAAAAAAATTCTATTATTCCATAATATTAAAATCTTTTTTATCTTTTAAATATATCAACTTGATTGCTGCGTATTGCCCTTATCAAACTTTTTTTCTCATCTACTTTGACTGTCTCTATCAATAAGTATTTGGACACACGTGCATACGGTGGAGGGTAAATTATTGTCTGGGATGTTTCTAATGCACAAGACGTGAATGTTTAGTCAAGTTTTCCCATGGTAAGCTCAAATTCGATACGTTCAGCACTACTTGATTTAAGTTGATAACCGATGTTGAACAGCTGACCCGATTCTGAGTTTACGGTTATCAACGTTCTACTTGTAGTAGTCTTTTAAATTTGAACTCAACCCATAAGACAAGGGAACTCCTGGATCAAGCATTGGAACAAAGAAGCCTTCGTAGAGGACTTTTTGAGGGAACTAATCTACACGGAGAGAAAAACTACGAAAATCTCTCATGGTTAGTCCGACGGCAAGAGCATTCTAACCCATGATCGTCTACCACTGAGGATATTTAACGTCATAATTGTGGTCGGAGCGAGCCGGTAGCAGATTTTGTATCAACCAGCCACGACTGGGATTCGAACCAGCGGTATTGATTTCTTAAATTGTTGTTCTGTTTCCAAGTTTAACACGCGTCTTCCAAGAAACGCTAGCTGTTATGTGGCGCGAACCACCATAGAACAGTATGACGACAATCGAGTGAATGGCCTGTCCGGAGTCCAGACCTGAAGAACATTGGATCATCCGGGACTAGTTGAATCAGAAGCATTGAAACAAAGTAGCCTTCGTGGAGGACTTTTTTAGTGGATTTAACCTACATTTGCGTTACACGGAAAGAAAAACTACGATAACCTCCCTTGGTTAGTCCGACGGCAAAGGGATTCTAATCCATGGTCATCTACTACTGATGATATTTAACGGTAGAATTGTGGTCGATGCGAGCCGGAAGCAGAATTCGTATCAACCAGCAACCTCTGGGATTCGATTCAGCGTCATCTTATTGATTTTCTAAGTTGCTGCTCTTTTTCAAGTTTAACATGTGTCTTCCTAGACGACAACGATAGATATTATGCTGCGCGGTCCACCATAGAATCTTATGGCGACAATAGAGTGACTGACTTGCCCAGAGTCTAGACCTGGACCATCCTGAACATCCGCAACTAGTTGAATCACTGGAAAACTATTGACTAGAATTGGTGAAGAGCTTTCTTGTTTTCTCTAAATCTAGTGGAAGAAAATAGTATCAGTTGCATACTAGGACTTTTTGAAAGCATGTCCCACGGAGTTGAGATCGCCACCGTCACTTATTAAAGAATAAAGAATTTTTTCCTGTGGCAAGTGACCTAGTTTTATTGATGGATAGTTTCTTAAAATTTATATATTTAACAAAGATATTGTATTTACCTCATAAAAGGCTTTCTGAACATTTCTTGCAACAGCTATTTTATCTTTCTGATAGTAAATTCCAGCAAACACCACTACATTCAGCATGAGCAAAGAGCATCCCACGGCAATTGTAACTCCGAGGGCTGACAAATGGGATCCTTTGTCCAAACTGAAGATGTATACCTCTGATGAGTTT
Organism: Parasteatoda lunata; assembly: GCA_949128135.1. Classification (NCBI taxonomy): domain Eukaryota; kingdom Metazoa; phylum Arthropoda; class Arachnida; order Araneae; family Theridiidae; genus Parasteatoda; species Parasteatoda lunata. The sequence goes on from OX421972.1 coordinate 83,495,893, forward strand.
GCAGACACATTTCGATTCAGATCATTCTTTTGATCGATGGTCCCATTGAGTGACGAAGTATCTTCTGAATTAGATTTCATACTCAGTTGTTGAACGCCATCGTAAAGATTACGAATATTTCCATCATAGGCAGAAGTATTATGATGTTCAGGCAGCATGTGATGTTGGTCCGTTGTAGTGTTGTCTGCTGTATCTAAAGCTGGGATGAGATTGAGCCAATACGAAAGCTTGTGGGCATTGTAATGATCCTTTACTTTAGGTTTTAAAGCTGCAAAATACAAAACTAAGTTTTAGTTTATTAGAACATAGAAATGAAGCAAAATAAAGAAAATTACTGATTAAAACATTAATTAGATATGTTGAAACTCTATTTGATGTAAAGTTTTATTAAGTATTAAAACAAACTGCGCTAGTTAAGGAAAAATATAAAGTTCGAAAAATAAAGTGTAAAAAATGAAGAAAAAAAAAAGAATAATATGACTTGAATAACTTTTAATGTTGTGATCGAATATCATACGCACTTCGCTACGAATTTAATGATTTGATTTAAACAAAAACCTTCTAACTATTACATACCATATTTTAAGGTAACATATATTTTTAATACATTGACTTTTTTTTATAATACCACTTTAAATAAAAAGGGTATTTTTTATAATTTATGTAACTCAAAATAATATAATGCTTTTAATCAACAATACTAATTAAGAGAAAAGTAAGTTTCGTAATTAGTATTTGTTACGGCTTAGCAACTTAGCTTAGTATGTAGTAACTACTAATAAATAAGTTATTAATGATCATGATAAAATTAGAAAGTGGATTTAAATCAAGGTCTTACTAACCGTAATGCAATGCATTGTAAACTGTATGTCACGTACTTCTTTTGTCTTATGGTTTTTCCAAATTGAAGAAACATTGCTTTTATGCATTAATTCAGCAGTTTCTTGTCATGACCCCTCACATTATCTGTTTAAGCATAGCTAAATGTTTCTTTTTCGCAAATTGGTCCCTCCTTATTGTATTACAATATATATTCTTATTGTATTACTTATTGTATAACCATCGTTGAACAGTCGACCTGATTTTCAGTTTTCGGCTACCTATGTTCAGTTCCGTAGCCTTGTAATGTTGAACCCAATCCAGAAGACAAGGGAACTCCTGGATCGAGTATTGGGAGAAAGTTGCCTTCGTGGAGGACTTTTTGATGGAACTAGCAAGCATTTGTATTATATGAAGAGGAAGAGCACTAAAACCTCCCACGGTTAGCCTAACTGCAAAGGGACTCTAACCCATGATATGTCTATTACTGAGGATATTTTACGTCAGCACCGTGGTCAGTGGGAGCCGGTTGGGGAATTCGCATCGAACAGGGATTCGAACCCGAGTCGTCTGAAAATAAAAATAATCGCCGGAGCACATTGCTAGATATCTTGCCACTATCAAGGCGTTAGTTTTGAAGTTGCAGATACTTAATGTATACGACCTGAATGCGTTTTACTTTGCTTTTAAATGATATTGAATAATATTGAATAATATTTTAATAATATTGAATAATATCTTACTATATATAAAAATCAATTGATGGTGTCGCAGTTTTCCATTGTTGTCGCGCATTTTTTTGGCCGGAAAATCACGTGGTAGGATCCAGTTTACCCTCATTCATTTCCATATTGTTTTGGTTGTCATCAGCATAAAATTAACAATAGTCTTAAAGATATTGTTTTTCTTTAGAAATTTTTGTATCCCTAATTTAAACTTATTTTCCAGTACTGCTATTATTAGCGAGAATATTAAATTATGGTTGTGAACTCATCAAATTTGTTTGAACAATATAATGTTATAATATAAATGTTATTTTAAAAAATGATTACTTCCAAAAATCACTTCCGTTCACCTAGAGATCCAAATGTTTATAATACTAATAAATAGTAATATTTGGACGTGGGAAGTAGAGGCACAAGAGTAAGCAAACAGAATTCCTTTTAGTACATATATGTTAAGTGAATTATTTTAACTTATGTAAAAAAACTGTTTTCTGCCAAGAAAAGGCGAAGCAATCATCGGGGTTGGTGAGCGGCAGCGAACAGGGGGCTTAGCCCCCTAGTTTTAAATAATATTTTAATAATACATTGAAAAATGCGGACTTGAACAAGTAATTCAAGCTCGTTGCTTGTAATGCATTTAATGGTAGAAGAGAATAACAACATGTGCTCGGCAATATATCCCTCTTCTCTTAAATTAGACACTCTGAGGCATATTCTGGACTGCCTAAACATTATCGAGGGGGATTTATTCCTAAAAAAAAACACCAATCTAATGGAACATTTGCACAATCTCTAGGACCAGGATTAGAATAAATCTGAACTCTGTAAAAAATCTCATCACCACCACACGACGTAAAAATATTTTTTTACAACATATTCACGGCATGGAGTTAACCTTGAAAGGGACAAAAAGTCTGCGTGTTTATACATTTATTTAAACATCTATTATTATCTACTAAATTTAGGAAAATCTGCTTTTCTGGCATAAATTTATCGCAACTTTTAGTTCAAGTTTGATAAAGCTTCAAAGTAATTTTTCTTTCGGAAATGAAAATTTAAGGCTCATCAATCATGATAAAATCTTTACAAGCTGCAAGAAATCTATTGATGGGTAATGGGTAATTTAAAGTTTGAAACTACTCGATAACGAAATAATAAATCTTAGAAAGGGCTTAAATTACTTTAAAGATTTTAATCTTTGAGAGTTCATTCAAGAGATGGTATGGAATGATAACTCTTTAAATAGTCTATTTTGGAAGTTTGGTCTGATTAGAGAGGGTAATTAAGAACTATAAAAATCGTATTCCATGAAGCGTGGAAAATTGAATTATACTTTGTTTGCATTTAATCTTGCAAATAATATAACTAAAATAAAATAAAAAGAATATTTTAAAATTTTATACTCAGTTATGCTGAAGAAGTTCTAAGCATTGAATTCGAAACAGGTGCGTGGGAGTTAAGCGAAAGGTGATATGTTTTACTATATTTTTTATATCGATTAAAATGATAAATATCACCTAATTAAACAACAGCTTCTGAAGAATTCAGGAAGCATCACGTGTTGATAATTAAAATTATGATATGCTTAAGAAGCGCAAGTATATCCAAAAATAGCTATTGTAGGTGTAGATCATGTTTGTTAGACGTTAGATTGGAATTCTGTTTTTCATCTTTTTTTATTACACTCTTCTTATTTTGCTCAACTAGTTAAGCACAACTCTATACAGTAACATCAAGTGGATAATTTAAATTTTGGGGCTAATTATTTCAAGCTAATTAATTTATTTGCGTAAATTAAGTTATTTTAAAAACTAAGATTATATGAAACTACAAGTGTCGATTATTTTATAATTGCTCTCAGATGAGAAAAAACTCTAATCTATATATATATTTCTCTTACACGGCACCAAAAAAAAGCCTCATTACAAATTCCCGAATGGCAACGTTAGAAAATCGACCAATGATTGCATCTAAAAATATCACATGCCAAGTCTAGCCGAGGTGGCTCAACATATAGCGCTTTTAAAAACGGAAACAATAACCAGAGTGAGCATTATCAGGTTGTTAAATTCAGCTGCGGCAAAAATAAAAATAAACAACTTAAAAAATAAAAATGCTGTTGCCAGCCATAGAATTTTTCTAAAGTTAACTTAGCAACATAAATCAAAATTATGATACCTAAGCGCTTGACGTAACAAATCCTTCAATTCTATAAGTGTTGTATCGCCAAATGCCCAAATTAACAATTGCAATTTAAATTAATATTGAAATGTACTGGTTTAGAATTTTCTACAGTGAAAAGTTTTCGGAACTTCAGTATTCAAATAAGTATACAAAAGCTAGACGTTAAAAACGTATCCAATGAGCGAGCAAAGCGAGCATTGGATTGCGAAGCAATCCGAAATGAACTGAGAAAGCAGATCCAGGGGTTGGTGAGCGCCAGCGAGCAGGGGGCGAAGCCTCCTAGTACTAATTAAAAAATAGAATGATGGGAACAAATGAAATATTTTCCGAAAGTATCTCTATATCTAAAATTAATTATGAAAAAAAAATTGAAAAAGTATCATAAACGCATAAAAGTGTGAGCGTACAGTGTTTCGGTAAGAGTTTTGTTATGTCAGATCATTTCCCTTATTTTGCTATATTTGAGTAATATCAAGTGATGTAACTTTATATAACCTTAACCTTATGATATAACCTTATATATGATGATATAACCAACTGAACCAGCATTATCATGTTGGATTTTAAAAATTTATTTGTAATTTTTTGAAGCACGGGATGGTTTCGAAAAATTCACAAAACAATACATTAATTTTTCGCATGTTTGAAAGTAAAAATATATTTTTTAAAATAAATTTATGTTTTTCAATACCTCATTTTAATGTGTCGGAACCGAGATTAAATTTAAAAAAAAAGAAATGTCTTTGTAAAATAGTATGTTTTCAGATTTTTTTTTGCATCTTAGAAATACTTAGGTATTCTTGATAAAAAAAAAATCTAAAAAGTTAACTAAATCTGAATAAAATACAAAACGATTATAAATGAAATATAAAAAGAAATATAAATAAAGTGTAAAAAGCAAAATTATAAATGAAATATCAAATATAAAAATACATAATACTATATCAAGTATTCTCATTCTAATTTTCGTTATTTTATTAATTATTTTATTAATTATTTATTTCACTTACTTATAATTATTACTAATCTGATTTTATTATTAAAGATTAAATTTATTAACAGACATTCAGAAATCTTATAACTATTAGAGGATTTTGTTATGATAAGAACTGTATTTGAAATATAAAAACTTGCATTTGCAAATAAATTTCTTAAAAGGATTTAAGTTTGAATGATAGATTTACATTTAGAAGACATTTAAACAGCTTTTAGAATCGATTATCATTTTTACCTATTCTTACTTAAATATTTCGTTAACTGTTGTTACAGAGAGTTTCACTTGAAATATTTTCTTTTTTCAATAGGTAAATAATGATTTATATTTATATATTCTAACATTTAATCGCTTTTCAGCATTTGTTATTGAAAATGCGTCTGAGTATTTTCGATATTGAAAATGAGACAACTTTTAAACGCTATCTAGTTACATGTAAAGCCAAATTCTTGAAAAGTTGAAATACATTTATCGGTAAGCTTTGTAAGCACAAATCGATGATTTATTTCAAAACATTTTTCCTTTACCTTTCTACGAATTGCAAAATCACTGCATAAAATAAAATAAAAAAAGGCCGCTAAACGAAACGTAAATCGATAAAACCTTCAGTTCCATTTTGGGAACTCTGTAAAATTGGTAAAACTAAAATAAAGCAAAAACAGATCTCGTCCTACGAGCATTATTATCACAGAACTTTTAGATTCTTTTGTTCGTAGAATCTTTTTGGTCGAGAGCAAGGTGGGCTGATTGGAAATAGTTCCCCTTTCATAATGGTTTTAAAAGGATCTTAACATTTCTTTTCATGATTCCATTGTTGGGAAAAGTAATCTTTTCTTTCAAGAGATCTTCATTAGCAAAATATAAAAATTAAATCGATGCATTAAAGTTTCTTTGAGTAAACTTACTATCAGAGAGAATTACATTCGAATCGAATATTCGAGAACAAAAAAATATTACAGTTCTCGTGAGCTGTTTCGTTGTTTTTTTTTCTTCGAAAACATTTTCAGTCATATTATATGTATGTTACCAGAACTCCAATCATCCAGCACCTATGGGACAAAGATCATGTTGAAAAATCAGATAATCGGCAGACCTCTGTAGATAATCGATTTTGTAAGGATGGCTGTTGTTGTCATAGACCTTTAAGGCAAAGGGTGAGATTGTTCTTAGTTTCCAGTGGCATCAGTAAGTGTGGTATAAACATTAAATTACACTGCGTAAAAAAGAATGCCAAAACTACCAGAATGTGATAAAATTTACGGGGCTCTGACTTTATTGAAAAAGACTGAAAGCACAGCTCTTCGACAATGCTTTTGAAAACACTAACAAAATACTATTTTATAATATGTGTTAAAATTTGGTAAATGTGGTAAAATGTTGCAATTTTATCACGTTACCTTACAAATTGGCAGATAATACATTTATTTGCCTTAATTTCCTTTTAAGTTTTGCATTTTTACTAAATGAGCGATAAAAAAAACTAATTCTTTGGGAACCAGAATTTTTTCTAAGCTACACCATATTAAAAATTATCAAATGAATGGTTTTAACACCGTATATTTTGTTATTATTAATCAAAATTATATGTTGTTTTTTATACAAGAAATGTCTTTACTGTATAGTACAGTAATTTTACCTATGGAATTTTTTTTTCGTGTTAGAGGGAAATTATTTAAAATAAAATACTAAATTTTCTTGAAAAAAAAAAAAAACATCAGTGTTCTATTTTAATCAACTTTATGAAAAAAAATCCCTGATGAAATTAAGTTTTCAATCTAATTATCATTTTTTTCGGTCAAATTTTATCGGTCAATCAGTAATAGGGTTTAAACTAAATTGAATTGAAAGTGAAGTTTGGTGACGCATGTTCCAAAAATAAAATAGCAATAGGATAACGTCAGTTGTTATTAAGATGAATTAAGATTTTAAGGTGGTACGATAAGGGTGTTGGATAATTGAATGGTCAGTTAATCAAGCCTTGTATAAATGAAATTAAACTGTTTGTGGTTGAGTATATAATGCAAAATGTTTTTTTTTTTCACTTTTGCGAAATTCAAAGTTTAAGATCTGCAAAAAGTTGATATTTTAATCTCATATTTACAAATAAAATTTCATTCTATTTGACAAATATTTAGTTTTTCTGATATGGACTTGAATTTTCTTGATTTTTCTTTTATGGGCTTAATTTTATTTTATTTTCAAAACATAAATTTCAATTTTTTTCAAAGCATAAGTACAAGTGATATTTTAGTCTTGAAGTTGAAAAATGCAAAGTAATCGTAAAAATTATGTACAAAATTTCTCCCAATCTGCACAGAATCTTACACATATACCACATTTAAAAACCTAAAATAGTATTTGTTACTAGAATAAAAGTTTTCGGAGGATCTAAGTGCTACTCATGTTATATGTCTATTTTTACTATTACTTAATACTTTAAACTTGGTTTTTTTTAAGCATGGAATTTAAAATGGGTGTTTTATTTATGCTTTAAAACTTTACAATTTCCATTTTTAGCTCCCCCCCCCCTCAAAAAAAATTAACTCAAGGCTCATTCCGCCGTGTCGAATTTCGAAAACAAGTTTTCAGTAATTTATTTTTTTACGTTTTATGTAGCAGAATTACGAATAAAAGGCAAAAATAACCTAAACATTGTAACTAAAAACAAACATCGTAAAAATAGTAATGCAAATATCATATATTTAGCATGTTTTTTTTCTTAATAAAAATAACGCTTTACCCTTCAATTAAAAATAGCGATGTTTCTCAATTTCTGTTAATTTCTGAAAGCGTTGCTTTAAAAGCTTTCAGATAATTCTTACATATTTCCAAAAAAAAAAAAAAAAAAAAAAAAGAAAAATACTTTGAAAGCTGTATAGTCATTTAAAATATTTAAATGCATTGCTGGTACTTGCGAATGTTCAACACATTTTATTGCTCTAAATTTGAAGTTAATTTCCCTACAGTAAACTTTTCACAGTAATTTACAAGGTATACAAAAGTATCTTACTATATTTAATTAAAAGAAGTATTTTGTATTGTAGTTTTGTAAATCATTACAGAAAGTTGCTTTTAAATTTAAACAGCTTTTATTTCGCACTGATAATGTCTTTTTGCAAATTTCTAATTTTTTTTTTTTGTAATCAAAACTTTCAACAAAAATAACTCTTGATTCACATACGCCTCTTATGTGTTTTTAAATGATTTTTTTTCTCGTGACATAATTTTTGCATAGTTTTTAAATCTTTTGGAATTGTTTTTCTATAAATGCAATGTTTTTGTAATGTGCAAACAATTGTTGTATGTAACTGAACTAAAAAAAAAAATTAGAAATGTGAAAAATCCAGTCAATTTGCTCATTAAAATCATGTCAATATCATAACAAATTATGCTAATGACAGGAATTTTTAAAATGAAACTTAAATAAACAGTTGTCAATTCAAATGTTGATTTAATATTATTTTATTTTTGAAGTATTTTAATGACAAATCGGTAGCATTTTCTTTTTTAGTGTCGGCATCTCTTATATACTTAATTAAGCAATTTTACCAAGATGCGTTTTTAGTTTTATTTGAAATTGTACGTAAATAGGTCTAAAAGGATGAGATCACTAATTGGCCTCACAAGGTTTTTTTTTTTTTTTGTGTATCGAATTTCCATCATCCGAGAATTAATATCTATTTATTTTTATTTTTATTTACTTTTTTTACTCTTAAAATTACATTAGGATGCAAGCATTCGAAGTAGAAAGGAAGAAAAGAAACTTTAACAGTATATATTTAATGGTTTGAAAACTTTTATATGTATACTGAAATCTATAGTGAATGAAAATGTGCATAATTATTTTTTTCTATAGCAATTTCATTGCATTAACTTTAACTGCAATTTTTAGTTTTGAAACTTTGAATGTAATAAAGTTTCATTATTTTTATAAATATTGGCAACTAATTCCTTACAAAGAAGCAAATTACCAAAGGTAGTCCTTTTTTATAAGATTCATTTATTATTCAGGAAGAAAGCTATAATTCTCCCTCTATATTTTTTTTTTGCAATTAATACTGCACCATTAAAAACATTTCAGAATCTTTAATTAGTTTTCAAATTAATATAATACCTATGCATTATTAAAAATGGTTGGGAATTACATTCCTAATATTGATATTTTCCCTCACACCTTAATTAAAACTCTGAATATCCTATTCAAAAGGATTTTTATAGGTTAATTTTTCTTTTCTTGTTCATGAATTTTATTGAATACTCTTTTTTTTTTTGCCGGAAAACGCATTAACAAAAAGAGTAATGAAGCTCTATAATTAAAACTTCGTTCTTGTGTTAATGACTTGGAAAGGTTTTCCCTTTCTTTATCTTAAAGGTACAGAATGATTGTGCATAGTTTGAGTGTAAAAAAAAAAAAAAAAACTTATCCATACATATTTTTAAGGTGCAATTAACTTTAGCTTAAGAAAATATTACCTTGACAGCTTTTTTTTTTTTAAAGCAAATATTTTTCCTATTGCGAGATAAGGAATAAAATAAGAAAACATCAAGAACGAAAAACAAAAATGAAAGGTGTCGTTAAGTTTCCGTTTATTTTTTTCATTTTAAATAGAATAATAAATATCCGTTAAGAAAACTAAAGAGTATCTAAAAAGGCACTCAGAAGAAGTATTTTATTTTTATCCTCGTTTAATAATTGATTTATACATGATTCATCTTAAAATTAAAAATAATTATTAATCATCATCAGTAAGTACTAAAATAACTTTTTTTGCATGGAATTAATTTAGGACATATGATATCTATAACTGCTTGCAAAATATTTTACATTTGCTCCAAAAGTACTCGAGATAAAGTGAAAAATGCAAAATGTAAAATTAGAAATAAGGGATTCAAACTTTGAATCGTTCTCCCGCCTTAACTATTCTGACCATATTTTCCAGACTGCGGCTACTTTCCATATTTTGAGGGTCAAAAAACTTAATTTGTATAAAAAAGCTATGTTTTTTTTCCTTCAGGAAAAGCACGTTTTTCTGCCTTATTTCGTAACTTAAAATATCATCTCTGCACTAGATAATTAGCATTTTTGAGGTCACCCAATTCATTCATTAAGAATGCTGACCTTAAAACATAACAAATTCAGACCTCTGCAGTAAAATCAAACGAGTACAAAATGTCCTTAATATCAAAAAGAAAAGATGGAATTTTATAGATCCAATTTTGTGAATGTTTTCCACAAAATATAACCAGTAACATTAACGTTGGCACCAGAAGGCAAGCGAAAAAGAGGTGAACATATGCTAATAAGGTGCTGACAAGTGGTAGAAAAACGAAAGCAGACGGTATGGACGAGAGCTTGTCTACGCTGAGATCGTGCACGGAAAGAAATTGTGGTAAATTTACCATACTGTATAGAAAAGGCATTTTCGTTTAAAAAATCATAATTCTGGTAATAAAACATAACATATACGGTATTTAAACCATTCATTTGATGATTTTTCCGTACATATGGTAATGGTTTACCGAAAATACGGGTTTTCAAAATTATGGTTCTTATTACCATACATATAGTAAAAAATACAAAACTAAAAAGTTAATTTAATGGAATAAATGTTTCTTAGGCTACACGTAAGGTAAATACTTGAAATAATAAAGTATAAACATTAATCTTCTACCTTCTTAACTATTTCATTGAAATTGAAGTCTAGTTTATTAAGCACTAATGGAGAGGATAGCTTGAAGCTATGCAATAATTATACCAATAATAATAAGAAAAATATTGAATAAGCAAATAAAGCTTTTTTAAGGATTATTTTAAAATATTTTACGAAATCAATTCTTTGCTTTTACCATTTTAATAAAGTCCTCGAACGGGTTTGTTATGTACTTGCTGAAAGTAATTATTTCTTATACCCTTTAATAAAGCCTTAGTGTATTTTTTCTTTGCTATTTTTGAATTATACGAGAAAAATACTAATATTAATGTCTCAAAACTTTAAAAAAAAATCTTCTTTTTATGAATTGCAGGAGTTTTACGAATTAATAAGGGGAAAAAATGGAATGTATAAATTAAGATTGGTAGAAGTATAAGATTTTTATCTGAATTGACTTAATTACTGTCATTAAATGGGGAATATAACAATATGTTTTAAATATAAATAAATTAAAATTGCGAATGAATCATATTTTAAATATATCACCGATAAGTATTGAAGTAATATTCATTTATATAATATTTCACAAAAGTGTACGCTTTTGATAAAATTATAGTTTTAGAAACTGCGTGCTTTTTAAAAATTTATAACGAGAAATGAAATGTATACTTTAATATTAATTGTAGTCATTGATTTTAAACTGGATAAATGTATTTATATGCGGCAGATAAATATATTTCTCAATGCTTCCGAAATAAAAGGAAATTTTAATCAAATTTTCAATCTACATATATGCATAGAAAAGCATGCACTTTTGTAGAAAGACTTCATATGGTGACAAATTATTTTTAGTAATATCACGTAATAATATTCTAAGTATAAAAAATACCATAGTTTTTAATACATAAATTATTTTTTAATGTATTTATTGAAACATTCTTTATTAATTTATTCAACTATGAATATATGCAGTTTTAATTAAGTTCTCTAACAATTAACATATCATTTCGTTTTTTGTTATGAAAATAAAAGGCGACATTCTTATAGTCAATCAATTTTTTTATAAAATCTTATATTTTTCATTCAAGTCCAATACCTTTTGTCATCTCTCTGGCAGTAGCAAGATTCTCCGTTTTAAAATTTTTGTTTGTTGCTAGAAAAAAACTGATCCAGATGCCACCTTATTTAGAGTACAGGTTTTACCATCTAAAGAGATTCGTAGAGATTAGGGAATTACTGTAGATTACCCATTTTTTTCCCCCCAGTGAAGATGCACTTGAAGTTTGAAAAGAAAATCACAGATGGCGCAAATTTCTTTCTGTAAGAACATAAAGAACCCATATGTCGAGCCTTGAGACTAACCTTCTAAGCTTTTCTAAAGATAATAAACGGTCGTATTTGATAAATTTAGTCTCGCAACAATCTCACGAGTTGTTATTCTCTGGTTAGCATCAATTAATGCCTTTATTGTGTCTTCACCAGCTTAAACTGACATGGTGCATCTTCGAGCACTTGAATCGAAATTTTGCAAATGAGTTTTGGCGCTGGCGTACTGCCTATACATCTTCTCCATCAACGTCGGATAATTTTTTCTTGCTTGGACGTTATTTTCTCTTTTCGAAAGCAAAAAAAAAAAATATGCCGAAAGTTATGTTTTGTTATTATTATTTTTTTTTTTCATATTGGAAAGGGCACCAACAAAAAACTACTGCGTAGAACCAATCGAACATTTTCACAAGCGTTGTCATATCAGCTGTCAAAATACATAATGACTATACGGACGGAGTATAAAGCTGGTTGTGAAAAAATATAATTAAGTACTCTATTGGGGAAAAACAAAATTATTTACCTAGCAACCCAATAGAATTTAAGCAGATAAAATAAAGGAAAAAAAAACTTGCTGCGATAAATCAGATCTGGTTCAATTCGAAACTTGTCGGAAATCAAATGTTAATAAGTTTCTAAATTCACAGCTACATTCTAGCTACAATTTGTAAGTGTATTTCAAATTGCGTTTCAAAAGTAAAAAAAAAAATAATAATTGAAAATATGCAACAAAGTAAAAGCTAAAAGAAAATAAATAAAAAATGAGTATCATTAAAAGCGGGAAAAAAAACTCAACTGATATCATCCATCTTACAAATTGAAAGGATTGTAGAATTATTAATAATGATCAGATCTCTCTAATTTTTCTTTTTTGTACAAATCTCATACTTATTTATATAGTTTTAATTTAAAGGAAATATAATGAGATTAATAAATGCCTAGTTATTATTTGAATATAAATTATTCTTAGATGTATTAGCTTAGATGTTTAGTAAAATAGGATTTTTGTTGTTATACTTTTGTATTATAATCTATTTTAATATCTAAAACACTAATGCGTACGAATGTAGAACTGAACTATAAAACGGAAACAATTTGCGAGCTATTAGCCGGTTGAGCTCCCTCTTTCTCTACTTAAAAGTTGGGAAAAATTAATTTAACTTTTTATTTAATTCATAATCTCAAATAAGTTTCTGTGTTTAAATTTTTACTTCTTGAGATTTATTTGACTGTTCCATTTCCAATTTTAAATTTTCTCATTTGAAATTACTCAGATAAGAAGAGTGTAAGTACTTGCATACCTTCAAATTTTATCTTTCAGATTATGATTAGAATAAATAACGAAAAATAATAAATAATTGTACGCAATTATTTATTGCAAAGAATTATCTTTGAACAAACAAGTTTTATGATCATATGTAAAAATTTTAGATCGCTTTTTTTAGTTCAAAAGGTAAGGGAATACATGAAGGGAAATTAACCTATATACTAAAAAATTCACAATCAAATTGCTGTAGAAAGCAGCAGAATTTTGGTCCATCATCCATGAAATTCCTTTATATCAGAAAATATTATACTGTAATTATTACTTTAAGAATAATGTATATGCAATATTGTACATTATGTATAATATTGTAAAATATTATACTGTAAATATAATTTTGGTTCGCTTTTTTAGTTCCAAAGATATGAAAAATGCGCAAAGTGAAATTAAACCACACTGTCAAATATTTTTAATATTGTTATGCCAAGCTTGTTTCCTTGAAGATTGAACAAAAATATTCAGAAGACTTTATTAAAAAATCTTATTTTTTGCTTTTACTGTAAACCTTATTCTTGCGTTTTTTTCCCAAGCTCAAAAATGCATTTCTATTGAAAACTTAGTGATCTGGCCAACCTTCACTTTTAAAGTGTCACAGAAAGTATATAGAAGTCTGCCCCAAAACCTTGTTTCAATGATGGCCATAAAATCTGAAATAAACCTTGAGACAATGAATTTATCCTAAGTTTGAAAACGATTACTATTCTTGATTTGCGAATAAGGATTCATCCACGATTTCGGAAAGTTTTTCTAGCTTTGGTTTGAAAAGGCAGATTTAATATCGATAAAAAAGGGTTGTTCATATAAGCTTATTGCGAACCTCATAGTGCATATACTATCTTAGTTAAATGGCACATTGTTTTAAGCTTCCATGGTTTATGTGCTAATCAGTTGAAAACCTCATTCGGCTTTGTGATAAAAGTTGTTGCGAGCATTAAAATCCATCTGACACTGATATCAGGGAACATTATGGGTTCCAAACTTTATACCTCCCTTTTGCCCGAACTATTGGAACCATGTTTTCTAGATTGCGGTTATCCTCATATTTTTAATGTCCAGCATCTGAATCCGTCAAAACAAATATGTTCCTTCAGAGAAAGTTTGTTTATAAGTCTCCCTATTTGTAATTTAAAATATCACCTGTAACTTAATATACTTAAATTAGTATACTTAGTATAATAATAACTTAGTATACTTAAAGTAGGACTTCGAACAATTCTTAGATCAAAAGTAATTGAGGGAACTTTTTTTATTGCAAGATCCTGTCACTTCATCAGGTACCATGTGTGAATGGATATTTCAACATGAAGTATAGATCATGAAATCTCATAAATTATTAAATTCAATTTTAAAGAAATAATTTTATAAATATTTTAAATATTTATAAATTTAAGGGAAAATGTATTTTATTTATTGCCTTTCATTGACTTCAATCGATCTTTAATTCTGTTAATCTATTTTTATTAATCTAAAATACTATTCTGTTTTAAATTTATGCTTAGTTATATCAAACAACAGGAATTGAACAATACTTGCATATGCTGAGGAACTTCTGATGCGTAGAGGTAAATTCGGGCCACACTACTCGCTCGTACCTTCCTCGGGTGATGTCAATTATAAGATCTTCCAGCTGAGTACCAATATTTGGATCGCTAGTAATAGAAGAGAAGAATTATATGGTTTTTTTTTCCAATGTAACAGTTTATTCAATTAAAAACGCCATTTATTTCTGAATCAAAAAATATAGTTTTTATTTATCTCTCTAAATAATAGAATTAAATAATACTTGAAAAGTTGATTTTAGTTTTAATATCAATATACAGCTGGCTGAATATACTTCTTCGTACAGGGTGGATAAAAAATTAAACGATCAATATATCAGCACTGAATAACACTACGAAATCCCGCACAAAACTGAAAGGTTTATATCAACACAAATAATGAAGTTAAAATAATTTTAACTTTCTTTAAAATTTATCAGAATAAGCAAAACACGTTTTTAGTAGTTCATCCCATCAAAATAATGATTAACTTTACTTATTACCTTTTGGAATGATGCTATTGTTCTAGGCCAAATCATGATGGTTAAAATTTAGCAATTAAAGGATTTTTTCGGGTACTTATCCTTTTCTAACTCTAGTAAGACAACTTTTCCTACAGTGTTTATACATTAAAACTATACAGTATTGATAAAATTTTAATTAGTGTCAAATATGCTAACTTTTCCTATATTAGTATATTTGATATTGATTAAAATTGTACCAATTATCATAAAACCAAATGTGCCTATTTCCGAGATTAACTATGCACCATTGTTGACAATAATACTTTTTTTTTTATTTATTTTTTTTTTTATCTTTCTCCTGTCCATGTTAGAAATATTTCTCCATTAATTTTGCTTCTCATTATAAAACTTATTGTTATTTCAATTAGTACCTATTACCGGAAGTAATTAAGCATTATTATCATCAATAATAACTTGGTGATTTTTCACCTATCACCTTAACGTTTTAGAACCATTTGCTCATTAATTTTGTTTTTAGTACACTGCAAACAAAATTTTATTTGCTGATAGTTTTACTTAAATTAGTATCTATTACCAAAAATGAATTAAGCATCTTTGGCTTCCATAATAGTATTGCAGTTTTTTACTTTTTTTTGTTAATGAGTTAGTATTATTTCTCCACAAATTTCGCTATTTAATACGTACCAATTGCCAAAACTAGTTAAGTATCATTAGTGTCAAAAATAGTATGTCAGGTTTTTGTTTTTCTCCTAAACGGATTAGTACCATTTATCCATAAATAATGCCTTTTAGTACTTAGTTTATTT
Source organism: Parasteatoda lunata (assembly GCA_949128135.1). Lineage (NCBI taxonomy): Eukaryota > Metazoa > Arthropoda > Arachnida > Araneae > Theridiidae > Parasteatoda > Parasteatoda lunata. Next base: position 83,511,745 of record OX421972.1, read on the forward strand.
TTATTTCTGTCTGTACCTATGGACAAATTAATTAAAGATCATAGGCATCAATAAATTATGGCAATTTATTACGCTTTTCCTCAAAGAATTAGTAAAATGTCTCCATAATTTTTCTCTTTATTAAGTATTAGTTTTATTCTAATTAGTATTTTTTATCATGTGGCTTGGTGGCGCAGTTGGTTTGTCGTCGGCCTTCTGAGCCCAAGCCTGCGGGTTCGATCCCCGGCCCAGACACCGGATTTTCGGGATGCAGAAAATCCTCAGCGGCCATGTCGTATGATTATGCGGCATGTAAAAGATCCCTGGAGTGCCTATTTGGTTCCTGGGATTTCCGGCAAAATTAAATTCCTAGTGCACTTTAGAATCCAAATCTTGGTGCTGCCATCTAGTGTGGCAGAAACTAGACGTCCAAATTAACATGGCCAACGGTATCTCACCCATTGTGGTGGTCGTGAAAGAGAGGATACTACTTCTGGAGAACGCACTAGGTCTGCTCATCGGTAAGCCTGATTGTGCAGCTCATTGGGAAAAAAAAGTTTTTTTTATCAAGGTTATTCAAGCATCATTAGCACCAATACTAGTGTTTCCATTATTTACTCTTTCCTTAACGACTTCGTATTATTTCTCTCTTAAATACTTTTTAATTTGAAATATTTAGTTTTATAGAAATACATTTTCATAGCAAAATTGGGTGCCTGCAACTTGAGAAGAAGTGAAGTGATTATGCCTGACTGTGATTTAAATCACATTTAATTGGATACCCGTAATTAGTGTAGTCATCGTAACGTAAATCTGGGCATTTGTCGATTCAGAAGCCTTATAAAGCACGGCACACTCGTATGTCGGTATCCAATTAAATCTGATTTAAATCACATGGTTAGGCATAATCACTTCATTTCTGCTTGAATTACAAGTACCCAATTGCAAACGAAATAAATATAAGGTTTCTAACTTTTTTTTTCTTTGAGAAATTTTATTTGTAGTTACGCCTAAGCTAAGTTCATTACAATTACGGACTCTTAGGGGTTTTTTTGTTAAAAAAGGGATTTTTATTTGTAAGTTAACGCCAAACTCTTCGGAAATTTCTTCGAGTACCCTAAGATTAAGCACGACTAAGGAAACAGTTTCGGCAAATGTTTTAAAGCTCAGGTTCATTAAAAATTGTATATCATAGATAAGTAAATTGTATATCATACAAAAAAAATTAAATCAAAACCATAAAGATAACCAAATAAAACAATCCTTACCCAAATTTAGCAAAACTGGTCCAATGCATCATAGTCACTTCTGATAAGGCCACTTCATCTGCTGTATAGTTATTTGTGAAATGGGCAAGATTTGTTACTAATGGTGCTCCAAAAACATAGGCTAAGTCTTCACCTGAGAGGCAGCCCAATCTTTGCAAGTAATCGCCTTCCTCAGTCTGATGTGTGAAAACATAAAAGTATGTCTTTTTGGGCATGAAGAAAACTGGATTGTGAAGAGGGGTGTTGTTGGGAAAATTAGGGTTGCTATGCAACATTCCAGTCGTGATGACAGGGGAGAGAACTGTAGCATCACTTAAGGCTTCCACTGTCCCCTTGAAGATATCTGTAGTATGAAGGTGAGGTACAGACCAGTCCATGTACTCGTTGACGATTGTTAGAAAAATCTGCAAATTATAAATGATTGCGTATATATAATATGCATACTCATTATGAATTATAAATTTACATACTCATATTTTTAAAATTTATAATATTCCTAAAAATTGCACACAAGATTGCTACTAATACCTGATTGACATTTTCAAGATTCTTAAATTTAAAAAGGGTAGTTTAGGAGAAGGTAAAATTGGACACAATGAAATTTTTTTAAAGATGTGCTACAAATTTTGTAGCTTCCAGATTAAAAAAACAAAACACTATTACTTAACTTAATGAGTAGATTAAAACTATTTTTTAATTAAAGTCACCTGTGTTTCCATATTAAACACTTGGGATTGCTTTAGAACTATAAAGCAGAATTTTTGAAATGTATGAATCTGTATGTATGAATGAATTTAGAAATGTTTGTCATACTAATTGATTTCATTGACATCAAATAAGAATTGAAGAACCCCTTACTTTTTATTTCCGATTAATATTCACAGAATTCTCTCGACAAACATAAATTAGAAAAAAATAAACAAAGAATAATTAAAATCATTAAACAAAATCCTGTAAATGTGTGAATCCCATTTATCAGTCTAATAAATTAGCAATGCAATACTGTTTTTATTAACATCAACAGAGGATTGAAGAACCTCTTGCTTTTTACTTATGATTACTATTTATAGCATTTTCTGATGGTAAAATATTAGAAAGAATAAACAAAGAATAATTATAAAAATGAAAGAAAATTTTTTTAATATGTGTGTCACATATCTCACACTAATTAATTAGCAATGTGATACTGTTTTCATTAACATCAACTGAGGAATGAAGAACTTATTATTTTTTTGCATCCGATTAACATTTACAGCATATTTTCGGTGAACATAAATTAGAAAAATAACTAAGTCAGAAAAAAATACGCTTACTTCTTCCTTAACTTACATATTTCTCTTCGAGTGGAAAGCGTATGGACATTCCTTATATAGGTTTATTTTGCATTCAATACACCACTATTTAAACCTATATTGCTTACAAAATCAATGTTGCATCTAAAAAAATAATTTAGTACATTGCGTTAGATTTTTTTTGCGCATGGACTCTTTCGGAGCTAATGTGATTCAGAACTTTGGGAAAGCATTTTCTATAAATTAATTTTTGCTTAGCAAAATAGAAAAATTAAAATAGTCAACAACATCTAGCAGATTTCCAAGACATCCGCAAGAAGGCAACCTAATTGGAATTCGAAACTTTTAAATAAATAAAGAGAATTAAAGAATCCTAATGTATTGAATTTCAATGACAAAGATTGGAAAGAGTGAGTGAGTATTTCATATTACTTCAGGGGGAAGCAACCATTACGGGAACTTAATGAATATCGATAACGAAGCCATTATCAAGTATTTATAATATAATAATTTATTTAAATTATCTTTGAATTGGCATCGAAAAGGACTAACAAAGATTTATTACTGTTTTAGTGAATTTGATTTTTAAGAAATATATTAAAATAAGGAGATTGAAAAAAGTTTCGAAAAATTGTGTAATGATATTTTTTTTATTGTGATCTTTGAAAACTTTACAGGCGATATCTATTCTTATTAATATTATTATAAAATAATCATAGTTTATACTTAGTCATAAGTGTTAGTAAAATTTTAAATAATCAGCAAACGTGAAGAAAAATCAACAAAATGTACAGAAACTACTAACTATTTTCGTGTTATAATATATATGTATTGTAAAAACAAAATCTGTCTATTTTTTTTAAAATAGTTTTCAATCAATAAATTACTAAAATTATATAAGATAAATTAAAAGTTCAATAATTTATTGTAATATATGTTCATGGTAAAAAATCTGTATACCTCTTTAAATTATTTTCAAACAATGAATTAGTAAATTACGGCTACAAAAAATTTTTAAAAAAACATTAAATCAAAAATGAAATATATTTTACAAATAAATTTTGAGGATGCTGCTTTTTTCAAACAATCGAGACTGCCAAACTTATAACAGGCATGTGAATGACAATTGCCAATGCTACTGACATTTACCTCTGAATGACATGCCTATTATTTCGATTGAGTATTAAGAACAGCAATTTAAGTAGGATTAATTTCGAAGATAAATGTTACCATTTTTGGCATTAATGACTTTGCTTACAATTCATTACACACTCGAATGCATACTAAACTTTGAGTCTCAGTTTATTTTAATTTTTATGTAGCAATGTAACCTTGGGAAATAAAATATATCATAGACAATAAAGAAAAACAATGAATTTTTAAAATTTAATGTGCTTTATTTGATACGATTATAAACTTAGCTTAGTCGTAAACTCTTTTGTTTTGGTTTGGCATCTTCAACACTGATCCAAAGGCAGTACTTTGCATACTACACAAGCACAATATAGTTCGGGAACAGATGGGGATAGAAATCACACGGTCTTTGCACCATACACCCCAACCACCCAACTATGCATAGACAGTTTCAGATTTGAAACCAACAAGGATATTACAGTTCATTTCGAGTCACTTAAATACGATCAGAGAAAATATGCAATCCCATCAGACACAAAGCTTTTAACGCGTGGAATTAAACATCGGCCCAAACGAGGACTGTACCAACACCTCCTAGAAGAAGGAAGGCCTCAGCACGGATAAATTTAGTAGTCCGATATGACGAAGTTAACTGCGCAGTTGATGAAAAATAAGAAAGATGTCATTACGTTCGGGGTACTAAGCTGCGCAGTGGTTGAAATTACGAAATATGTCATTACGTTTGGACTACTAAAGGATATTTATGGTAACCCGTGCTGAGGCCTACTCTTTCTAGGAGGTGTTGACTGTACCCACAATATTGATTAGGTGACTGACCGTATATCGTAATTTTATGAAAGAAATAAAAAATTGCTTATATTCTATTTAATTATTTTTAAATTTAGGGAAATGGTTGTACTGGCAAATATGAAAAAAATTTCATTAGGAATTTTTTTTTTTTATTTATCAGTTGTTTTTTTTGTTTTTTTTTTTCGTTTTAAAGATGTTTGAAATTTGGATTTTGCCTAAAGTTTTTTAAAAATAAAGATTAAAGTTACAAAAGTTTTTTTTAATATAAAAACCGTCTTCCTTACCTGTTGCAAGTGATGCGTAAATAAATTCCTGACCATCGTCCGTATTATTCTATCCCTTCTGTGAGTATTTATTCCTTTTATTTCCTCGACAGCTGAGAACATGAAAAAAGACTCCACTTTTGTCGTTCCAAGCATCAAATCATGTCTGAGAAATAGGTCTGGTTTGGTTTCCATCAAATACACGGGGTCACGTGGGAGTACTATTCCATCTACAGTGGGTCCAAAAGCACTTAAGTGGTCAGGAGCTGGAATGTCCACTGACATTATTTCTTCTAACTGTCTTTTGCGGAGGCATTCAATGAGGGTCATACTGTCCTGCATTGAGCAATTTAATGCCTGTGCTAGTCTTTTCGCGTGATCGACGGCATCTTTCGCTATAGCCCAAGGACATAATGCAGACCCACTTTGAAGAATGACACGTTGGAATAATCCTAGTAAATATATATAGTTTTTATGGAATTAAATATAGGGATACAACTTTTAAAATCATATTAAAATAAATAAAATGTTCTTGGATTCAAAAATTTACCATAGATAAATTTGTTTTGTTTTTTTCATTTATAATTATATTTCAGTATTTTAAATATTGCATTACTATTGCAGTGTAGAAAAACTCCCGACAAAATTACGGTAACAAAATTATAGTATTAGCAAAAGTATTAGCAAATTATGATATTAGCATTTTAAATCCGTAAAATTCGTCTTTAAAAGAACATAATGTGGAACAAAAAATCTGATGTACCGCAATTTTGACAGCAATAATTATCGTAAAATCACTGAATCATCTCTATTTAAATAAATGATACTATAAAAATTAAGGTATAATATTTTACGGTAAAATGGAATTTACGGATGACGCAGCGAACGTGCCGGTACAATATACAATAATTTCAACGTAATTGAACAATAATTTTTACAATGCTTAATATTGTTGCATATTTCTAATGTTATTCCAGATTAGTTTATATTTTATTTAAATTTTAAGCTACTTATTATTTATGTAGCATTTATAGACATTTTCTTAAAAAAAAGAAATTATGAGTGTTAGTACGATAAACTTTTACATGAAAAATCACAGGAAACAAGTATATACTTACTGAATATTATTTTGAAAACTAAAGTAAAATTGTTTTTTTTTTTTTTTTTGTAATATATTAATATTATGTTAAATCGAAGTAAAATAAGTGAGACAGTTCAAAATATTTAAAAAAATTAATTACTCACACAAACATTTTGTCTGAAATAAAATTGTAATATAAGTCACAAATTGTAATTAGTTGCTAAAAATAAGCATACAAGATGCATTTCCTAGCATAAAAACTTCAAAATCCATTAAATTGAAATATGTAATACATACCAAGTTTTGAAATAAAGCTCAAAGCCATTTTAATGTTCTGAAATATACGAATAGTATAGTATGTTGATTCGATTTTGAACTTTTAATTTTTCCCTAGGAATTTTAACAAAGTCACACCGTTTAAACTAAATAATGAATGTTCTTAACACTTCTAAACCTATTCTTGCAATGCTTCCAAACATGATCTGCATTAGTTTTTAGAAAATTGTACTTCAAACCCATAAAAAGCAGTCAAACCCCATGACTGCAATTCAGTTAACTGAGATTAAACTAAGAGTTTTTTCAAATCTTATTATAGAACTCAGCATTTTGATTTAACTTTGAGTGTTTATACATACTTAAACCGTAAACTAGGTAATTGATAGTTACTACTGTTTATTATTATTACATGAATGACTCCTATGAACCGGCATATTATTTTGGAATAAAAATAATTTTAGTTTTAATACAAACATTGCTTTTCAGACCATAAAAGTATTAAGCTGAAAGTACAATTCTTGTTTTTAAAAAAAAAAGTATTTGTAATTTTTATTGAGTTGTTTTTATTAATTTTAGCAATTAAAACGAATTTGTCAAGATCATTTATTTAAAAAGAATTGTTTTTGAAAATATAAATGAGTTGTAATTGATTTATAAAGAACAACTAGTTTTTAACACTTGTAATTTCGAGGAAAGAAAGAATACCAATTAAACAACATTCTCAATTTTTATAAAAAAAAAGATGTTTTTAGTCTAAATATATAAAGAAACTCAATCATATATATCATTTATAATTTTATGTTTAAAACATTTCTCAGATAATAACAGTTAAAATATATCTTTACCTTTGGCCATCGGAGAGAGCATGAGTAAATTTATACAAGCAGCGCCATGACCCTGCCCAAACACAGTGACGTTTTTAGGGTCTCCTCCAAATTCAGCAATGTTATCTTGTATCCAATGTAAAGCTGCTACTTGATCCATTAAACCATAGTTACCTCTTGCAGAACGATCAACTGCTGGCAAGAATCCTACAATTTTAAGAAATATTTCACGTAATGTATGCACGTTGTATCTAAAGCACAGATAATTATGATATTAAATTCTCAGACTTCACTTTTTAAATAACTAACTGTAATGAAAATGATTTTTGTTTTTATTTACGCTTACGACACACTGTAAAAAAAATGGATACTCAAATTTTACGAAACTTTCTTTGTTTTTGTAGAAACCATTTCCTGGAATATGTTGCGGGCAAAAATTTCGACAACGTGACGAAATAACGGTCATCCCTTCTTCGATGAAAAACAATTCGTCAAAACTGAAGAAAGATTTTGCAATGCTATTTTTTTCATAAAAAAAAATCTCGAAGCGCTTAATGTATCTAACTTTTCTAATAACCGTTTCATCGGGGGTACTATAAGGTGGATCAGTTTCACCCAAAATAGCGTAAGAAGGACTGACAGAACAGAGAGATAAATGGCACCAATGCCCGAAGCGGGATTCTAACCTGCGATCTATTTATTACGAGACCAACACACTTAGCAACCATGCAGGCTGGCCGTTTTCTCTCGTCTTTGTATTTTCTATTGTCTAGTCTCATTCTAGTTTCGTCATTCCAGTTAACAATCTCCCTCTATTCCTTAAAATGAGGTTTCGTGCTGAGGAAACATTTTCGTCCTATATTTGAGAGTTCTCATCTCGTCACAAATTGCGTTATTTTGTGACGAAACGATTCTCAACATTAACGAAATACAGTTAAAAAATTGCTGAATCAGCAAAATTGAGAATTAGTAATAAAGTGTCTGAGGGTTCATAAAACCGGTCACATATTTTTCCAGCCCGACGAACTTCGCTGTTGTCATCTTGAAAAATTAGGTTATCGGCAACATATTCTTCATGAAGATGTTGACTGAAAGGCAACACTTGATCATCTAGAATGTTTCAATAAACATGTTGGTTCATGTTAGTGGCCACCTCAGTGAAAGGGGCCAATCCATAATACGAAAACACCCCCAAAATATGACAGACCAACCTCCGGCTTGAACCTCACCTTGCACACAGTCAGGCTTCATCTGGTCTTCGGTGCACTCGACGACCCGCGTCATTTAAATAAAGTTAAAAACGTGATTCGTCAGACCATGTTACATTCCACCTGTCAGCAACTGTCCACGTTGGGTGACTTCTACCTTACTGAAGTCGTGCAATCTTTTATGCACATGTGAGCAATGTCCTCTTACGAGGTGTTCGACTCCAAATGTTCATTGCATGCAGCTCCCGTCACAATGTTCCCTCACTTACAGGTCCGGATGGATCTCCAATCATTAACTGAAGCAATTCCTGACGGGTATGGAAGCGATTTTGATAGACAAGTCATGAAACACTTCTCCGGTTCTTTTCATGCAGGATCTTTTTTCGACCACAATTCCGACATCGTCTTACGTGACCACGTGCATTACACCGCTGCTTGTAGTCACGTTGGACCGTCCGCATCAAAACACCAACAAATCCAGCAACTTCATTTCCCGTATGACCATGAGCACATCCAAACACAATCGCCCTTTTTTGCCACTCTGTCACATCCTCCCACTCGTCCATATTTACACAAAATTTCTGCTTAAAACATAAATATCTTACTGATAGCTACTTGCCTCTGATTACATTGAGGCAGTGCGTACATATTTGAGCATGTTACTTGACCACTGCGTCATCTAACGGAACCTAATGATTCATCTGTGCTTGCGCACTAGGGTGACTAATTTTTTGTCCAGAGAGCTTTTATATATATATATATATATATATATATTAAATAAAAAAAATAATGCAACAAATAATCTAAATATTGTTCAAGTGTTATTTATTGAAAAATTTTATTCGTGAAAATGTTATTTCATTGCCATTCCTGTTTAAAAAACAAATTTGAAAAAAGTCCAATTCCATGTACGATTGACCTTTGATTGGCAAGTAAGTAAAATTGGAAATTAATTTTATATTAGCCATCACAATGTTATATCCTTTTCGGAAAACATTGAATGTTTATTTTTCTTGATATTGCTTTTCGGAATTCCTTCCCAATTGAAGCTTTCCTTTCTCTATTGTCTCTCTAGGTAATAACTTTTGATATTATTTCCCTAGACTGCTTTAGATCTTGACATACAGATTCTCATCCGTCGAATATAATGATAAGTAATTGATGTCAGAAAGCAAACAATATAAGTCATCTCCGAAAACACTATCTTGTAAGAAGGTCCCAATACATGTTGTAATTAATTGCTGTTGAAAGGAATGGTATAAGATTACTTTCAACTACTCATTTTATAAGACTACTTTTGGTAAATATAACTTCGAGTTTAAATCAGCGGGATAAATTCTTCAATAACTGCTTTAATGACTTCTATTTTTTCTTAATTACTATTATTCCAAATTTTTTTTATTTAAAATAAGAGTATAAACGCATTCTTCTTTAATATCTTTCATTCTTCTTTAAAAGTATTTATTCTTCTTTGAGGATTTTTATTTAAATCAAACTTTTACTTAAAATAAGGGGAACGTGTTAATATTTAATTTCTATCAAACTGACTAATTGAAAGATTATTTAACTTTAATTAATACTTATATTGAAAAAAATTCAAACGGAAAATAGCGATTGCCTCCCAATGAGATGAAAAAGGAATGAGATCAGCGTTTGCTGGTTGGTGCAAATTCTGCTATTGGCTCGCACTGTCCACAGTGTTGCCTTAAAATGTCCTCAGTGGTAGACAAATCAAAGGTTAGAGTCCCCTTTACATCGGTCTTACAATGGAAGGTTTTGGGGGTTTTTCCCTCCATGTTACGTAAATGTGAGTTAGTTCCATGGAAAAAGCTCGTCACGAAAGCGAGTATGTTCAAATGCTTTATCCAGGAGTTCCCTTGTCTTCTGGATTGTGTTTAAAATTACAAGACTACGGAGTTGAACAATGATACACGTAAATTCAGAATCGGCTATTCAATATTGAAAATAAAATAAATCATAAAAAAAAAAATGCAAAGTTATAAAAATAATATAGGTGCCGTAATCTCATCAATAAATTGGCCATTAAAATAACTGAAAATATCCGTAGAAACAGTTACAATTGAAAAAAGTATAAGGTTTCCATCTGAAATCGTTTTGAGGTTAACAGGTGTAACAAAATACACCTGAGGTAGAAAATTAGGTTGTTTCCCATCAAAAATAAATTCCTCATTCATTGAACTTCAATTTCAACCTTATTTGTACCTTATAAAATCAACCTCATATATATCTCAGCAATACTTTTAGACTGAATGAAATCGTTTTGAGGTTAACAGGTGTAACAAAATACACCTGAGGTAGAAAATTAGGTTGTTTCCCATCATAAATAAATTCCTCATTAAACTTCAATTTCAACCTTATTTGTACCTTATAAAATCAACCTCATATATATCTCAGCAATACTTTTAGTTACAGTCAAGTGAATTCACACCTCAAATATACTTATTTGCTAGTTAGTTGCTCTAAAGTATATTTCTATCAGTTTCAAAACAACCGCAAGTGTGAATAAAAAAAACTCGGGCAACCTTGGAAAATTGTTGAATCAAGGTTGTTTTTGAAATCAACTTAAGATAATCCTCATAAACACCTCAACGTTTTGTAAGAGTCGCTGATAAAAGGGAGCCACAAAGTCTCTCTAATATGAAATATAAGATATAATATAGTCTAACGTGTTATTATGGATACCTTGATTACCCAGATAAGAAAAAGTGGTTCTATGAAATGTTAATTACAAATCCATTTATTTAAATATTAAATATATTTTTTTTTACTGTGTGTAAAAAGTATATATACAAACCTAAGACGCCAAGCCTGTAGTTGATAGTAACCACCACAACATTTCCGTAACTGGCTAAAACCCGTCCATCATATGGATTTCCAGCGTTCCATTCATAAGATTCACCATGAATAAAGACCATAACAGGAAGTTGTAGTGGTTGACGTCCAACTAAAAAGAGAAATATTGATATTATTATTTGTCTAATAAGATCACATGCAACGTTTAGTAATGAATAAACTGAAAGTTTATTAATGGTAGTAATTTTAGCAATTTATAAAACATAAACAGGTGTCAGTTATCTTTAACTGCACATTCGTGATGTAAAAGACTAAAATGATGATGTTTTTCATGTGTAGTTTGCAATTCAAATGCTAAATAAGTTTGAATCATAACTTTTTTTGTCTGTCTATGTAAAGAACTCCCCTCGCCATTTGTTTGGTAAAGTGGCTGTGACTATGGTTACGAGGTTTTACTATTTTAAGTAGAGACATTGGGTCTACATTTAAGACTGGTTTTAGGTTTGGGTCAACATGGGAAAGGGGATCAAGTGGAAAAGAAGCTCGATCTTGGAAATGCGCTATTTCTTGTTTTCGTAGCAGCAGGCAAAATTAAACTCGGGGGGGGGGGGGCAAGGGGATTTCTTTCTACGGACATACTATATAATACAAAAAAATTATATACAAGATGTAATCATAGGAAGCATAGTTAAAAGGAGATTAAGAAAATATTCTACAATTATTTATGAAATAATTTTTAAATAGGACTGCGCAGTTTCTAAACAATTGGAATATTTAGTGTTAAATAAATAAATAGTAAAAAAATTTCCTTTTATATTGCGAAAAAAAAATGTTATTTTAGAAGATTACTAAAACTATTAATAGTTAAGAATCTAGTTATTCAAGTTTTATAATTATAAAAGTAAGCTGTTACTTTTATATACATTTAATTCAGTATGCATGCATTTTAGCAGTAAAGGTTTCATTATGATAATGAAAACAATACTGTTTTAAAACAATTATAAATATTAAAAAAAACGTGTCAAAAACATAAGAAGTTAAATATACAAATCATATTGAATGTAAAAATCATAATAAAAAAGAGCATTTTCTGCACAAAAAAAAAAACACTAAGCTTTCATTTGCATAACATTGATTAAATTACATACTTTTAAGAACAATTGTTATTTACATATTTGAATATGTAGTTAGCTAATTTAAATTTTAAATGTTATTGTTTTCATTTTTATGTATATATTTTTTTTATATTTTAAAGATGAATACATGTGCTGAATACATTTTATTCGAAAATTATAACTTATTTTTATATTTACTTAACTAAAATTCTATTTACTCGAAGAACAATTTGTCGTGTTAAGTACGTAAACACTTCTTTTCAGTAAAGTTAATTAAAATATAGATTAAAAGCTGTCGTTATTTAAAATACTTTCCTTTATGTTTTGGATGATATTGCTTTATTTTTACACACAGGTTTTAAGTTACGTTAAAACAAGTCTATGATATTTGATATGACCTTTAAAAGTATTGAAAGTTAAGTTTTTTTTAGATTAATTATAAATTTTTACGTAAATAATGAACTCCTGTAAGTTTAATTGATAAAGCAAAATTTAAAACATAAAAAAAATGTATTAAATTGTTTAAGATGAGAGTAAGAAAAGCAATTGCTGGTGACTGTAAAAAAATTTGCTGAAAATATAAAAACAATAAATGAATCATAAAGAATGCATTTTTTCAATTAATTTGCGTTATATATAAAATGGTTATTAAGTATTTTCCCATAATATGATCGATAATCATTATTACCATTTTTATAATAACTAATAACAAGGACTAATTTTATTTTTGAACAACAATGTAAATTTATTAAAACGTAGGCAAGAATTTTTAGATAGTTAAAAAAATAGTAATTTTCGCTTTGTTTTTTTACAGAGATTTTACTAACTACAGAAATTATACAGTTCAACCAAAAATGCTCTTTTTAGTTTAAATTATATTAATAGTTGATTTTTTTTCCATCTTCATAATTTTTAGCACATTAATTAGGTTTTGTAAATCCAATAAATTGTGTTTTGACTAGGTATTGTTTAATGTTTATAATTTTGTAGATTTAAAATGTTTATCATTTTATATGATATCAAAAATATTAATAAAAAATAATATTTATTATGTAAAACATAAACCTGCAGTGATATATGGTTAATAATATAAATATAAAATTTATACGGTTAATTTATATTTAAAATTTATATGGTTAATAATAATAATATAAAATTTGCTACTTTTATTATAATACCTTACAGTAAAAAAATTCATTCGGTTGAATTTACTTTTCAGTTTTGTATTTCAATTATTCAATTACAAGTTATATTACCTAGTTATTTCAATTTTGTATTTACTAAATGTGCAGTAATAAGAATCATTAGTTTGAAAACTGGAATTTCCGATATACTCTTACCATTTGAACGGAAAAATTACCTAACGATTGGTTTAAATACAGTATATTTTGGTCTTATTTATCAGAATTAATGCTTTTTTCGTTACAAAAAATGATATTACCATAAAGTACCGTAATTTTTCTAGAATTTTTTTCTCCGCATAGATATTCAAAACATTTTAATTTCAGTGCCTTTTATATTAACGATATGTTATAAATTGTTTGTTAATATGAAAACACCTTAAGCCTATTTCCTACTTTGATGATACCTACAATGTAAAATATTCCCTATCTAATTACGGTAAAAAGTACTGGCACTGAAGATACCGCTACTTTTTCCCGGAACATGTTAAGGAACCAAAACTTTTGATTCACCCTAATTTTTACAGAAATATTTACCATAAAGTTATTAAATCACTTTAACAAAATAAAAATTACTGTTAAAATTACGATATAATATTTGAAGGTAAAATTGGATTTTACGGTTCAATGGATTTTACAGATTGTGCCCCCAAAGTGCCGGAACTTTACACTGTGATTTGACCTGGAATGTTTTACAGTGTAAATTATAAAGTTTTCTTTTTTAATCTTTTCTAAAAATATAATATAAAAAATATCTTCCATTTAAAAAAAATGGACGATATTTTTTATAAAATATTTTTTAACTATTCTTTTATTTAAAATGTAGGTAATGTAAACAATATTTAAAAAAATAATTCTAAAATCTATACTACATTCTTTTAATATCATGAGTAAATATTGTATACAAAATAAAAACCTATACATTACATGCCTCGCTGCAAAACATACACAAACGGTAAAAACATCATTCCGATGTATTTTAGTGAATGATTCTAAAGTATTTGATGATTAACTACGCGTTCCGAATTCTCTTCATCGGCGTTTACATAAGTGTTGTAAACGTACAAATCGAACATATGTGCGAACGCAATCACGGAAAAGACGTAAAGGAACCGGTTACATCAGAAATCGATTGCTGAGTTATTTCCCCTGTGTTCAGATCGTGAACTGTATGTCTAATTCCAGAGGTATAGTTGGAAGGACTTATGAATTCCAGATGAGTTCAATCATTAGCTGGAATACGGAGAGGGCAGACTTATACTTTGTTCCATGTTATTTATTCCAAGAGAGAAATCAATTAGTAATAAGGCAAGAATGAATTATTTATGTGTATTTTGCATCTGGTATATCAGAAAAGGAAAAATCGTCAGGCAGTATAAATAACAGGAATGAAAGTTTCAGATTTCGATATTGGGGGTTGCATTATATTCTTAGAATATCAACAAGGATTAAATTATTGTGTTAAGTTTTATTTTTCATATTTTATCGGTAGAGTGTATGCAACATATTTGTTTGATATATTTTATGCAAAATTGATGTATTTTTTATACATAAATGATATATTTTTATACAAAATTATACGTCGTTTTATTTTTTATCTCTCTTTAGAATCTAATGACACAAGTTTTATAAAATTTAAATTTGTATTTAGAAAATGATTAATTAAAAATTACATTTTTATTACTCTTCAAATACATCTGGCACGTCTGTTGAGTACCGGTATGTCGGGTGCATCATCCTTGAAATCCATTTTTACCGTAAAATATTATACAGTAATATTTACTGTAATATTTGTTTAATTGGAGTGATTCAGTCAATTTACAGAGAATATTATAGAGAAAGTCACGGCATATTCAATATTTTGTTCCTCAACATAGTCCGATGGAAATGGATTTTAGAGTAAAACGTACCGGCAACCTGAGTGCCGATACTTTTTACCGTAACTGGATCTGGAATTTTTACGGCGCACCAATTAGGGCACTCAAGGAAATTTTGCACGTCGCGCCAAGTGACTGTGGACTCATTGGCACAAGGTCCCGAATCTTGCATGATCAATAGCTTCACTACTTGCTTCCGCATTTAAATGACGACAACACAGCATGCGTGGTGCCAAAAACTTAAGGAGAACAGCATAATTCGTCAGCCGACGGAAAGGCCGCAATCTCTCTTTAATATTAGTATATTCGAAATATTAGTCAAGAAGATAAATTTTACAGACATGAAATTAAAATTGTATTAGTTTGAAATTTTTTAAAGATTTATAAGCCCAATGGAGCAGAATGAAACAGTGCGTCAAAAAATGCGTACCACCCTGAATAACTTTTGAAATAATAATCTTCACGTTCTAGGACTCAATCTTAATGGCTCGAAAGGGTTACAAGAAATATCCTCATTAATTAGGCAGACGATATTTTAAGTTACGAAATCAGGCACAAAAATGTATTTTTTCTGAGTAAACATACCTTTTTTTTCCGACGAATTCAGACTTCTAACCCCCAAAATATAAGGGTTAGCCGTAATCTGGGAAATATGGTCCCAGTAGTTTGGTCAGGAGAACCTTCCAAAGTTTAGACCCCTTAATGTTAATTTTATTTTTTGCGTATTTCGCATATCTCAAGATCTTCTTAAGCGAACTGAAAACTTTTTGCAGAATATTGTATCTTTTACCCTAAGATATTTCATTCAAAAAAAAATTTTAGTAAGTATTTATTACTTTTTTATCAGCTTTGACAAAACTTAGGTCCGGCCATATAAAGTGTTTGACCTTCAGAGCGAAAGAAAAGACTTATGCCTATGGTCATTGCTCGGCCATCGCTTCTCCATCTCATCTTTTGGATTGCATTGGTGCCTCTGCGAGGCAACTGATGAGTGATGGAGAGACTGTCTATGACTTGTTGAGGCGACATGATCTTCTGGACTTGGTCTAGGGCTCTAGACCAAGGGGATAAGCACCAACAACAACAACTTTTTTATTATTTTAATTTATAATGGTCGAAAAAATTTTGAACTGTAAGGTATACAATATTTAATAATACAATTTTAGTGTATGTAATTTTACATGGCAAAGTGCAAAATTTTAGCAGAATCTTTGGAATAGTTTTTTAGAAATTGAATTTCAAAATAATTATTATTAAAGCGATTTGATATTTAAAATTCGTACTTTTCTCTTTACCGTGAAATCCATTTTCAGCGGAACATGCAATAAAAAAATCTGGTATACTCATTATATTTATCATTTTACAGTAATAATTGATACAAAATCAATGAATCACTCTAATTAAATACAGATTACTGTATAATATTTTAAGGTAAAATTCAATTTTAAGGTAAAATGGATATTACGGATGCTGCATCTTAAATACCTGTACTTATTGTCGTTATTTGAAGTATAATTTTCTACAGAGCACTTATTATTTTTCTTCTTAAAAAAACGTAATATGTGGTAAAAGTTTCAATCTTAAAAAAAGTAACGTTTTGTAAATATTGATTTCAAAATTAAAGAAGAAACTTTTAGTATTCAGTAATAGAGGATGAACACTGAAAGTTTTTAAAGGCATTAATAATTTGCCAAAAATAACCTTTAATAGCGATGACAAGTTATTATTTCTCAATAATTCTCGAATTGCAAACGAAGCAAGTGCTAGTAAACTTTCATTGATTTTTTTTGTGATATTAAAAGTTTCGCATCCAGATTATTTTTCCAATAAAAAAAGAAACAAATGAATGAAAAGAGATGACGTTTTTTTTTCTGAAAAGTATTGGAAATTTCAAATAAAACAAGTTCTCGTGATTTATAAAGAGTTGTATCGTTTTCGAAATGAAAAAAAAAAAAAATAGTTTCATGAAGCATCTGAAAAGAGCTAGTATTACTGCTTGTGCCAAAGGTGCGTTTAAATTTGAGAGAGATTGCTTGAATATGTAAAAGAAGAATTCATTTTAAGAGATACACAATGAAAATTTTTTTTAAGCATTATTGATTGTGGTTCAAAGGGTGAAGAGTTTTATTAATTATTAAAACCCTCATTTGAAATGTGCATAATAAAGGTATTGCTAGTAGAAAAGTAAAATAGTTTTGGATACTTTTTCTAATCTTTTTTATACTTGTATAATTTCAAATTGAAAAGACACAATATATCAAGTGGGAGTACTATCTAAAAGACAGGTGAGATTTAAGATAAAAGAGTAGCATTCTATAATATCGAATCCATGTTTTTAGGAAAAGACTGGCAGCGTTATCTAGCGCAGATATTTTTAAGTAGATATTGCACTAATCTGTTGAATATGAAATAAGAGAAATGCTCGAAGAAAAAACTCTGGTAAAATTAACGTATTGTATTGTAATGGCATTTCTAGCAAAAAAATCCTTTTTCTTTTTGCTAAAAATAAAATATACTGTTTGAACGATTCATTTTGGTAATTTTTCCGCTTATATAGTAACGGTTTACCAGAAATTCTAGTTTTTTTAAGGTATTATTATAAAATCACGAATTTTTATCACATTTACCAAATTTTATCAGAATTTCCAAGTATAAACCGTAATTTTTATAAAACCATATTTTGCTATTAATTTTATCAAAGTCATTACCGTTTGGTGTTCCAATAGAACAAAAAAACATGGTAAAATATACCATACTCTGGTCGTTTTGACTATACCTTTTTTTATCAGTGTAGAATCTTAAAAACTGAAATCTTATGAAATAGTTATACATTTTATTTACCATACATTACATTTCTAAAAGAATTATTTCTTTTACTTTTAAACACAAAAAATTTTATGATTTTTCTCCAAAACATAGACATTGTTACAAATATTCATTACTGATAATTTGCAATTACATAGCTAATATTTTATAACCTCAAAAATATTAATGTTGGTACTACAGGTAAATCTTAGAACGTAGAAAGTAAATCTAATTCACATTTTTGTACAAATTCTTCTTTTCTTCAAAAAAGACATAAATTAAATCTAAGTATTTTCATTTTTTAAATAAAAGAATAATGTATTAACTATTTCATATTTTTTCCCTTTGCAAAAGATAAATAACTGATAACAGTAGGGGAGAGTGGGGCCAATTGTAACAGGGTACGATTGTAACAGAGCAAAATTTTCGCGTGTAGGGCTCTGGATTTGGTTCCTAGGTGGCGCACAAGGTGTACTTAATAAATCTACATGTATACCCCTGCTGGCAACCATTTTTATGTACTTTCGGAAGAATTACATCACAAAAAATATTTTCACGCTACGTAAGTACTTTTTTTGGTATAAGAATATTATATTGTAACAAAGTAATTTTGTTTAAACAAATAAAAATTATTAACCGAATATATAAGTGGACACCTTAATTAACATTTCAAAAAAAAAAGATTAGTTTTGTTAATTAACTAGCATTGTTTTTAACAAATGAAGCTGAAATGGCGTCTTGGGGACGATTGTAACAATAAGTAAAGGGACGAATGTAACAGCTGAAAATGAATAATCTTATGTTTACAAACCATTACTTAACTCTTTAAGAACCACCAATAGTTTCCTATATCATTTATATTATGTTGCATATGCATTATTTTATTTGTCACCTTTCACAGCATAAATTAAAATTTTTAACCCCTTAAAGTTAAAAGTTTAACCCTTTAGGTCTTTGCTCATTATTATTTTTACTCCTAAGATATCACTACTATTTTGATCAATAAAAAAATATATCACAACTATGATAATACGTATAATTAACTATGTTTTAGTTGAATTTATGAATTGTTACAATTGACCCCGTTAGTGGGGACAATTGTAACAAGTGCACGACTGTCATTACTGAGGAAAAAAATGGGTTATCTATAACAATGTCAAACGCAAGAGATCATGGAGTCAAAAAGATGAACCAGCTCAAAGCATTTCGAAAGCCAATATGCATCAAAAAAAAGTGATGCTGTCTGTTTGGTGGGATTTTAAAGGAATAATTTTTTTGAGCTGTTACCAGATAACACAACAATTAATTTGGAAGTCAACTGTCGTCAGCTGGATAAATTGAATGATGCACTTCAGCAGAAAAGACCAGAATTAATCCACAGAAAAGGTATAGTGTTCCACCAAGATAATGCGAGACCTCATATAAGTTTGGTCATTAGCCAAAAGCTTTTACAGCTTAAATGGGATACACTGCCACACCCACAATATTCTCCAGATCTGGCACCTTCGGATTATTATTTGTTCCGGTCACTGCAAAATTTTTTCGACTGTAAAACCTTTACTTCATATGAAAAGGTCAAAAATCACCTGGATCATTTTTTGCCAGTAAATACCAAACATTTTATGAGCGTGGAATTATGCTACTACCAGAAAGATGGCAAAAGGTGTTGAACCAGAATAGCCAATATATAATTTAATAAAATATTTATTCATTATACGAAAATTGTCTTTCATCCCCCTCCCCCTCCAAAAAAAAAACGAAATTACTTTCCGAACAACCCAATAGATATTTTCGACGCACTGTAAAAAATTTTGATCTATAGTTGCTACCATTTTTGATGTAGCGATATACTAAAATTTGTTATAGTGCATGTAATGACATTTTTTTACTGATTCACTGATTTATTCATTTATTTATTAATTTTTTGTTTCCTTCTGTACTGCTAATAAAAATATTTATACTCATTAAAATCAATTTACGGCTTGATTGCAAATCAAGCACATTTTTAGCGATACATCTGCCCTAATTCTTTCAAACAAATCTTATTTTATGAATTTATATAGTTTTTTTTCCATAAAAATTACAAGTTAGTACTTAACTTATTCAGTTTACCTCTAATAAAAAAATGGTAGCAACTAAACGCTGAAATATTTTTATTTAAAGCAATTATTTTGACAACGATTTCAAATTTACTAATTTCTTACAAATGTCATTCAATTTAAGACTTCACAGCAAATCTAATTGATTTTATGCAATTAAAATTCTAATTTTACAAAATCAACATATGTCTTCTAAAACCTGAGGTTTATCTTCTTCACAGCTAGTTTAATTTCAGATCATTTAATGAAATATTTACTACGGACCAACAATTTTCCAATAAAGAATATACTTCTTATCTATGGAATTATAAGATTAAGTTAAATTGCGACTCTAATAACTTGTCTCCTGTGTAATGTCAAATTCAGCTGTGCACAATTGTTTGGAATAGCAACTATGCAAATAAAGATACCTAGATTCCCCTAGTAACAGATGCCCGCTTCTGCTAGACTTGGGGTAAATTAATTAGAAGACCCTCCATGTTTGCTAAACCGTAATTATATTATGTTTAATTCGAATCTCGAGCTTTTACTAAATTCTTAAGTAAATGAAAATTACCTGCATTCTAACAATGCATGTTTGTTCAAAAAGTTGATATTTTTTACCTACAATTTGATTTTTTGCACAAATGTAAAACCAGATTGATTTTATTAATGTTTATTTTATCAAAGCTATCATAAATTAGTTTAAATGGTTTTATTTAAATAATAATTAATGGATTGCTGGTTTATCACATTAGTTTAGCTTTGCTACTTTTTTTATATTTTTGTAGTTCACTGTTTGAAGGAAATTGAAACCAAAACCTACACCATAAACTACAAAACGAAATTCATGACAAATAGAAAATAAATGGCACATACACAACATTAAAAGTGCTGTAGCAGAACACCATTAATATAGCTTTTGAACTAAAAACCAAATAAGTTTAATTCATATTTTTATAAAACAGTAAAGATAAGCCATTATGAAATACCAGAAATATTCGTTAGCACTATATTTAGTCGCCAGTAAATAATATATGCCGGTAGTTCCGGAGATTTGTAACAACTCACGCATAGCGTTTTGATTCGAATCAATATTTAAGATACAATAAAAAATAAAATGTTACAGTTTTAATTAAAATGCTGCAATAGCTTATAAAGGGGTAAATTAGTTACTGCAAGTATCAGCTATATAAATAATGTTTAATTTATTTTAAGATCAATTAGTTCTCTCTACGACGTTGCTAACAAACAAACAAACAAAAAATACATCGCACAGTATAAAATTTTGCAATGACTATTTTTTTATTATTACGCACAATCATTATTATCACAATGTATACAATCTGTTGCTATTACCAAATAGTTTAAAAACAAATACCAAAATTAGTGTACTTATAAAGGAAAATACCTTTTGATCATTGTAATATGCACATGAACACTAAATCTAGTAATGTGACTACCCCAGTATGTTTATTTAAAAAAAATGCCATTAAATGCCTTTGGAAATAGTTAATGTGCAAATTTAAGATATATCGATTAATATCGAGCTGTCACCTGTGCAGATACGAATGCTGTCGCCAGACGAAGGATATACAGCCAGCATTTTAGTAAAGCAACAATCCCCGATCAAAACTGCCCCAGAAAACTCTCCTCTACAATAGCTAGGCTACGTACTAGACATTTTAAGGGCATGAAGATCTCACGCACCCATATAAAATTCGATCCCATCTGCAAGTACTGTCCTCATTTGCAACTAACTCCAGACCATGTTTTTGACTGCCAGGCCATTATCAGCTCCCTTTTTCAACTTGGAGCATCTCCCATCGAAATTCTCTATGGCCATCGGGCTCCAGAACTTGCAAATCTTGTTATCAAGACTTTTGGAGGACTCTAATCTTTGCTCTAACATAGACACGACAACAACAACAACATCGATTAATATTGTGAAGATGACGAAAGAATTAAAAGTTTTGCTTGTTTGTTACCAAAGCAATACTCTTAGCAAATTTTATTGCTTTTGATGTACTGATAAATAATATTCTTGTATTAAGAACATAATAGAGTTTTGAATGCTCAAATGTTTTTGATGATATGCATTTTACATTATTGTATATCCAGTGGGGAACAAATGAACTGTTTTTTTGGTTTGCAGCTGTCAGTGTTCGATTTCATAGCATTGTAATTTTGAACACTTCCTATGTGATAGAGGAACTCCTAAATAAAGCATTGGGACTAACTAACCTTCGTGGAAGACTTTTAATGAAACTAACCTGCGCTTATATTACGTAGAGAGAAGAGCCATGGAAGTCACTGATACTTGATACGCGACGATTCTAACCCACAAATTATCTACCACTGCTGACATTTTTTACCAACAGTGTAATCCATGCGAACTGGGAGCAGAACTTGAATCAAACAGCCATTATAGAGATTCGAATCTACCACGGTCTTTCAATGGGAGACAAGTGTCGCGTACCTAATCGCGAGAAGTTTTCGTGGTTTTCCTATCCACGAAGCAAAAATGTGGGTAAGTTGGATAAAAAACCTCCACAAAGGCTAGTACGTCCCAATGTTAGATCCCTTTTTTTCTGGTTTGAATTCCATAAATACAGGCTACGTAGTTGAACAATAATAGTCGAAAACTCAGAATTGCGTCGACTGTTCAACGCCGATTATAAAATAAAATAAAAGAGCAGTTTCGGTTTCAGAATTGGGGACGATTCGATATAATTAATCCCATTGTGAAAATACGGAATACTGTTATAAATCGAGCATGCTATCAGCGAGCCTCACGTTATTTTTATTTATCTTGTAGAGTTGCACTTTGTACTCTGGCAACTTTTTTTCTTGTATATCTGAGTTTATTTTTTCTAATCGTTCTTTTCTTTTTATTTCCAAGTTCTTATTAAATACTAATTTAAAATAGCTGTCATCTTTATTTTGCTAATATTTACAACAGGTTATGGGTCATTAGCAACGTTTTACTGCGTAGATAGCTGTTTTTGACGACGTGTATGAACTTTCGTATGCCAAATCGTGAGTAGTACTTCGTTTTTCATTAACGTTAGTGGTGAAGTGATTGCTCATTTTTGTAGATTAATAGTTTGGCGATGGATGGAAAGAACTTTATACAGTGCACGAAGTTGGAAGGTGCGTCCAACTGGACTGACTGGAAATTAGAAATTAACTCTTTATTCGTCCTAAATGATTGTGTTGGAATTTTGGATGGCTCAGTTGTAGAACCGTCGGTACCTGTAAAAGACGCCAGCGCCGAGACGGTCAGTGAGTACAACAAAGCACTCATATCCTACACAAAGACGAATGCGAAAGCCGCAATAATTATCCGATCAAATGTATCAGCGGATATTTTGAATCTAATTCATATGCATGGTAACTCTGCACGGGAAATATGGACGGAGTTGCTGAACAACTTCGACGAAGTGTCGAGTTTAAAATTGGATACTCTTCTTCAACAATTTTTCACTTTCAAAATAGAAAAGGATGAAGACGTAATGAAATCTCTCGGGGCTATGGGTCGACTTGCAACGGGAACAGGAGGCGAGCGGGGAAGGAAAGTTGCCTCAAAATCTGCTCATGCCATGCATCTTATCGATTCTTCCGGATGATGAATACAGAGAATTTAAGTCACAATGGGACTCGATACCAAAAGCTGAAAAGTCACCTGAGAGACTGAGGGAACAAATAAAGATGCGCCTTCAAAGGCAAAGTGTATGCATGAAGGAAGATGTTACAACAGCTTTTGTAACAAGCGGTGCAAGGCACGGTGCCAACGGAGAGAAGAAATGGTGGAAGGGGACAAGGTCTCAGACGGCGAGAAAATCTCAACCTTCAACAACTACAGGTATGAGTAAACTTTAGTAAGGCCAATGATGGTGTGAAAAGCTTCCGTGGCAACTGCTTTCGGTGCAATAAGCCAGGGCACATGGGAAAATTTTGTCCTGATTTTCCAGACAAGTCAAAGACGTCAGGTAATAAAACCGAAACTTTTCTTACAAGTACTCATTGTAGTGCATTTATTTGCCAAAATGACAGTAGCCGAAATGTGTGGCTCAAAGACGATAGAGCTACGGCACACATCACAAATTCTGCCGAATATTTCAAGACGTATCGCCATTTTGACTAACCAGTGGAAATCGTGGTTGGTAACAAGCAGACGATACCAGCGTATGGTTGCGGAGAAATTGACATGTGCGCAACTGTTGGAACCCTACAAAAGTCTATTGAGCTCAGTGATGTATTGTGTGCACCAGATATCGGCAAAAATTTACTATTAGCGTCACAGGCAATGAGACGAGGAATCTCAAACTTCGGAGATTCGGATGACATGGTTTGTCGTTTCTTTAGTAAAGAAAACCCGGTAAATATACTTTTAGAAGCTCCATGTTCATCTATTGGACTTTTTGAATTACGCGCAAAACTGGTCAAGCCAGAAGGAGGTTCTGCTGCTTTAGCTTATCTTGTCGACGATGACGTAACAACACCTTTCCCAGATACAACAATGATGACAACGACAAAATTGCCACTATCAGTTTGGCACAGAAGACTTGGGCATCAGGGAGTACAGTATGTGAAACAGTACCTACGCCAAAATGGTATAGACTTCACAGATGATGGACTCTTTTGTGAACCTTGCAGGTACGGTAAACAATGTCGACGGACTTTCAAATCAAAGCGATTCAAAACGAAAGAGTCAGGTGAAATCAAGAGGTGGAAAGAAGTACATGCTAGTGATCAAAGATGATTATTCCAAATTTCGGAGTGTGGAATTTCTGAGGCACAAAGATGAAGCTGTCGATAAAGTTAGATCGTTTCTTGCTCGGGCTAATAAAGACGGCATAAATGGGAAAGAACTGGTTACAGACGGCGGTCGTGAGTTCGACAATGCTAAGATGGCAAAACTGACTGATGATGAAGGCATCAAGTTAAGAATTACTATGCCGTACACACCAGAACAAAATGGTGCAGTTGAAAGAGAAAACCGCACAATAATGGACTTAGTTCGTAGTATGCTCAAGGATACAGGCCTACCACAGTTTTTATGGGCAGAAGCAGCATCGACGGCTGTGCACATTCTTAATCGAACTGGACCAAGTAAAATCACAGGAAAATCTCCATTCGAAGTATGGTTCGGACGCAAGCCAAAAATCGACAAGTTTCGAATTTTCGGATCAACTGCTTTCGTGCATGTACCGGATACCAATAGAAGTAAACTGGACGACAAGGCTGTTAAGGGATATTTGGTTGGATATTGTGATTGTGATGGCTATCGTGTTTTCATACCATCGAAGAATGACACAATTAAGAGCGCCAATGTGGTGTTCAACGAGCAGCAAATAGGTCCCACTTCCCAGTCTTCAGAAACTACTTCTAGTGCCAGTACATCAACTGGTACGCAGTTTGAAATTTCAGGCAGTTCCGATTGTGCTGACATGCAAGAGGAGGATGATATTTGCAATGTAGAAGACGAACCTTCCCAGATAGTGACTGTAGAGGCTGTTGGTTTCGACAGCTGATATAGCATTAAATCCGAGGTAGAAGGATCGAGGATTGGATCGAAGACCGAAGGTACGAGGATGAACCGGAATAGTTCCTACGCGGATGAACACCGGCGGAGGAGCACAACCGGCGGCCACGACTGAGAGTGAAGAGGCTGATGTCGAGTACTTAAGAGGATGACAGTTTGCCTTCAGGGGAGTTGTTGTTCAGCGTCCGAGACTTCGCCACGATATTTCGTTTTCTACCCGGTGACGCCCACCTGTAGTTTGAGATGTTTACAATTGAAAGTTAAAGTTTTAATTGATTTTTATAACAAGTTTTTAAATGTTTTTAACAATTAATCAGTTAATTGGAGTTTGTTAGTTTCTGGATGGTTTTGTTATCTTTGACTATTAAAGAGGATGTTTCATTGCATATAGTTTTATTTAACGTCTTACATTCCCAGCACCGAAACCTACATACAATTGGTGACCCGTGAACGAACACGCATATTTCTGTTTCTGCAAACTGCATTTGGGAAATTCTACTAGCCCATGAATTACGAAGAGATGCTGGTACGTTGCAGGTTTTAAAATTCTTGGAAAGCCGTGAGTACGAATTGCTTCTATTGCTTCTATTGTTGCTATGGCTACAACAACTAACGCACAGTCAGTCAGCGTAGTTGCTGGTTCGACGGATCAGACGGATTTACGGTCTTTATTGACAGAGATCACAGCTCGTCTCTCACGGTTGGAAGCCCGTACAAGTGACCGGTCAAGAAGTACTAGTCAGAAACGCTCCACTAGCCGAAGCAGACAGTCTGCAAATTCACAGTATTGCTGGTATCATAGGGTATTCAAGCAACGAGCGACAAAATGCCGACCTCCATGTTCGTTCCAGCCGGAAAACTGCTGAGGCCGTCATCCCGTCAAAAGGGTGACGGCGAGGCGATGATTCAGCGGATTTATCTGACGGACAAGTCTACATCCTCACGTTATCTCATCGATACGGGAGCTGACGTCTCTGTGATACCTCGTGTTGCCTATGCACCCAGTGACCATTCTTCACAGATGAAATTGTTCGCCGCAAACGGTACGACCATTCCAACGTTTGGCCAACGCCTGTTGAAATTAGACCTCGGACTCAGAAGAGAGTTCAGCTGGCCTTTTATCATCGCTGCCGTGCCTCAACCAATTATCGGAGCTGACTTCTTACGCAATTTTGGTTTATTAGTCGACGTCAAAAATGCTGCAGTAATTGATCCTTTGACCAAGTTGCAAACAAGAGGTACCCGGTATGCTGGGATTACTTCAACGGTAAAGGTAATTTTAGAGAATTCTAAGTTCCACCAGTTGTTGTCAGAGTTTCCTTCTCTGATTAGGTCAGGTGTCACACCAAGAAAGGTTAAGCATGAAGTAGAACATTGGATACAAACAAAAGGACCGCCTATTTTTTCTAAACCTCGACGTTTATCGCCAGATAAGTTGAAGGCTGCAAAGCAAGAGTTCGAGTTTCTGGTAGCATCAGGGGTTTGTCAGCCTTCCAAAAGCTGTTGGGCAAGTCCGTTACACATGGTTCTAAAAAAGAATGGCGACTGGCGACCGTGTGGTGATTTTCGTCGTCTTAATGGTGTGACCGTGCCAGATAGGTACCCTGTTCCCCACATGCAAGACTGTTTTCAGGTTTTGGAAGGTAAAATGATATTTTCTACCTTGGACCTAGAAAAAGCGTATTATCAGATTCCAGTGCGCAAAGAAGACGTGCCAAAGACTGCAATAACAACGCCGTTTGGATTGTTCGAGTTTTTGTATATGCCGTTTGGATTATCAAATGCTGCCGCAACTTTCCAACGCTTCATTCATCAAGTCTTGGGTGAGTTCGAATTTTGTGTACCTTATTTTGATGACGTATTAGTAGCTTCGAAGAACGAAGAAGAACATTTAATTCATTTAAAAAGAGTTTTTCAACGTTTTGCTCAATATGGTATAACACTCAACGTAAGCAAATGTGTCTTGGGACAGTCTACAGTAGAATTCCTAGGGCATTGTGTTACGGAAAAGGGTATTACTCCGCTTCCTGATAAAGTTTCTGCAATTGCTAATTTTCCTCAGCCAGTTACAATTAGAGAGCTGCGTCGATTTCTTGCGGTCTTGAATTTTTACAGAAGATTCATACCGAGAGCTGCCCACACTCAAGCAATTTTGAACGAATATTTAAAAGGTGCTAAGAAAAATGATAAAAGCGTGATCAAGTGGTCGGAGGAAGCAGTTGCTGCGTTTGAGAAGAGCAAGAAGGAATTGGCGAATTCAACAAAGCTGTACCATCCTGTCATGAATGCACAGTTGGCGATGGTGGTAGACGCTTCAGATACTGCGATGGGTGCTGCTTTGCATCAGCGGATCGAGAAAGAGTGGCAACCGCTTGGGTTTTATTCAAAGAAGCTCGCACCATCTCAAAGAAAGTACAGTGCTTACGACAGAGAGCTCTTGGCTGCATACATGGCAGTCAAATACTTTCGGCATATGGTAGAGGGTCGACCGTTTACTATCTACACTGACCACAAGCCGCTGATATATGCCTTTAAACAAAAAGAAGATAAGTGTTCGCCAAGACAATTACGTCATTTGGATTTTATTGGCCAATTCACTACGGATATTCAGCACGTGAAGGGAATAGATAACGTGGTTGCAGATGCGCTGTCCAGAGTAAGCATTGCTACCATAGAAACACCTTCCCACATAAATTTTCAAGAAATGGCTAACAACCAAAAAGGTGACCAGGAACTAGCCGAAATTTTAGCTCAAACCGGTAACTCATCTTTGGTACTTCAACCATTCGTAATTGGTGATCCTGGTGTGGAGCTGCTTTGTGATGTATCAACCAAACGTATTCGACCATTCGTACCCGAAGTGGACAGAAAAAACGTTTTTTCCAAACTGCATTCTATTTCACATCCAGGTATTAAAGCTACTATAAGGTTGGTGGAAGAGCGATATGTTTGGCCTGGTATAAAGAAAGATGTTAGGACATGGGCTCAGCAATGCTTGGCTTGCCAACGTTCTAAGGTGACACGTCACACTCAAAGCAAGCTTGGTACATTTGTTCCACCAAATGCCAGGTTCGAGCACGTGCACATCGACATCGTAGGTCCCTTGCCGCCATCAGAAGGTTTTCGCTACTGTCTTACTTGTGTCGACCGTTTTTCCAAGTGGCCAGAAGCTTACCCGCTCGTAGATATAACAGCCAAATCTGTTGCTGAGGTTTTCTATGCTGGATGGATTGCTAGGTTTGGAATACCTCTACGAATCACAACAGACCAGGGGACACAGTTCGAAGCCTCACTGTTTGATGCCCTGACTAAGTTCCTGGGTTCGGCCCGTCATCGAACAAGTCCTTACCATCCCGCAGGAAATGGCCAAGTGGAAAGATTTCACAGACAGATGAAGGGAGCGATTAGAGCCTACAGTACAAGTCAGTGGACCAGAGTTTTACCTACCATACTTTTAGGTTTTAGAGCTGCATGGAAGGAGGACTTGCAAGCAACGACAGCGGAAATGGTTTATGGAACTCCGATACGACTGCCTGGAGAATTTTTATGTCCGTCTACAGGTACAGCGGATCCCGCAAACTTTGTGGGAAAGCTAAAAGAGACCATGCAGGAGTTGCTGCCAGTAAAGTCCAGACATCAGGGTCATAGAGCAGTTTTTGTGAGTAAAGATCTTTCGTCGTGCAGTCATGTTTTCCTGAGGACCGATGTCCTGAAAAAAGGCCTGCAGCCACCATACGAAGGTCCATTTCAAGTACTGAGTCGAGGGGAGAAGGTTTTTAGGATTCTTATTCATGGCCGAGAGAGTACGGTAAACGTGGATCGTCTAAAACCTGCATATGTATCCCGAGATGAACAGGACATATTGCCTAAAAGCGAATCAACAGCTAGGAGCGAATCAACAGAGGATGAATCTACTATCCCGGAACCTTGTGACATGCCAAAAGAGGTTAAGACACGACCAGGCCGTCGAGTTAAGTTTCAGGGAAAGTATAAGCAATGAGCTGGAAAAGTCTCGCTACCGCTGGTAGGGGGCTACTGTAGAGGCTGTTGGTTTCGACAGCTGATATAGCATTAAATCCGAGGTAGAAGGATCGAGGATTGGATCGAAGACCGAAGGTACGAGGATGAACCGGAATAGTTCCTACGCGGATGAACACCGGCGGAGGAGCACAACCGGCGGCCACGACTGAGAGTGAAGAGGCTGATGTCGAGTACTTAAGAGGATGACAGTTTGCCTTCAGGGGAGTTGTTGTTCAGCGTCCGAGACTTCGCCACGATATTTCGTTTTCTACCCGGTGACGCCCACCTGTAGTTTGAGATGTTTACAATTGAAAGTTAAAGTTTTAATTGATTTTTATAACAAGTTTTTAAATGTTTTTAACAATTAATCAGTTAATTGGAGTTTGTTAGTTTCTGGATGGTTTTGTTATCTTTGACTATTAAAGAGGATGTTTCATTGCATATAGTTTTATTTAACGTCTTACATTCCCAGCACCGAAACCTACATACAGTGACGCATGGATTGCGTGACCGATCAACTATACGCCGACCTCCCAGATTTAACGACTATGAAGTGTACAGCAGCATCCAGAACTTGACAGAACCAGAATCATATGATAGATGTGTTTTTGTTTTAAACACAATATCCCCTATTACTGTATTTGGGCCATTTGTATTCTTCAAAATTGCTCACTATAAGGGAGAGCCGTCGGCATTTTATGCACTATTAGGCGACTCTCTCGGGGCACCTCTATTAACTGCTGTTAATCCCTTGTTTTGATCGGCCCTCTTCTACTTCTTTCTCTTGTGGCTCAATTTTGGGAGTTCAGTCGAATTTGTGTTTTGGGCTGTGCTCCCGGAGCATAATTGTATTGTGTTGCCATCTTTGTTACTTGTAAAACTTTTATTTGGGTTTTAATAAATGGTATATCTCTCCGTATGCCCGAGTGAGGGTAGGTCGGATGTATTTGCTTCCATATGATAGAAGCCTTATGTTACTTAGTGATGCAGATAACAACAGTTGTGCTGAAACTCGGAGATCACGCACGGGTGTGATATCTTTCTACGGTGGAGGTGCAATTACTTGAAGAAGTAAATTGCAGGAGACTATATCTAATTCAACAATAGAAGCAGAGTTCATGGCAGCAGCGGATGCGACAAAAGATCTGATATGGTTGAAGCGCCTGTTTGCCGAGATAGCCAACGACGTCTCATTACCAATCCTCCAGATTGATAATAAAAGTACCATCAAGTACATCAAAAATCCGATGTTTCACGCTCGCACTAAGCACATCGATCAAAGATACAAGTTTGTCCAAGATGAGTTTTCGAAGGGACATTTTGAATTAGGTTACATCAGAAGTGATGAGCAGCGAGCAGACATTCTGACGAAGGCGCTTCCAGCACCTCAGTTTCATGCTCAAAAGACATTACTTGGTGTGAGAGCAATTTCTTGAGTGACAATATTGACTATTAACTGTTTTCATGCTCGAAGGAAGCTGTTATAAATCGAGCATGCTATCAGCGAGCCTCACGTTATTTTTATTTATCTTGTAGAGCTGCACTTTGTACTCTGGCAACTTTTTTTCTTGTATATCTGAGTTTATTTTTTCTAATCGTTCTTTTTTTTTATTTCCAAGTTCATATTAAATACTAATTTAAAATAGCTGTCATCTTTATTTTGCTAATATTTACAACAAATACAAAATAACAAAAAAAATAATTTAAAACATAATATTAGATGTTTGCTTAGAATAATAAAATATAGAAAGATTTATATCTTAGATTTTTAAAAGCAAGGCTAAAATCTTCGTCTCTAATATTGATTTTAGTACTTAAGTAGCAACTGTTTAAAGAAAAAATGAATTTTTACTCATCACTTAAATTTGCTTAAATCGCTTTTCAAACAGCTTTTCAGCATGTGAGCCAAAAAATAAATTCATATTCTAAATATTTGAAATAGACTCTTATGCTGGTGCATACTTTTATGAACAAGAATAAACAAGACAGTTTTTCTTTTACTCCTTGCCTCATTTGAGGGAGAAAAAAAATAATATAGAAAAACAGAAGCAGTGTCAGTAAAAGAGAGTGTTATGAGTTCACGACCTGTCGCAAGATGGATGATTAATGACTGTTCGAAAGATATCTTGACTTGCGGCATCTGCATTTTGGTTCATAAAAGCGATCTATATAGGAAGTTTTGAAAAGAAGTTACATTTGCGTGAATATGATGCTTCACGTGATAAAATTAACTTTTAAAATTGTTAAGTAGCCCTTGAATCTCACATTGAATTTGATTGAGACTGGATCGTTCCATTTATTTCAAAGGTGGAGAAAATAGAATTTACTGCGCATCACTTCGGCGCAGGAACTATACAGTAATCCGATTCCAATATCTTCTTTGAAGACGCATAATTTCCTCCTATTCTATAATTTCCTCCTAATAATTCGCTCCTATTCTTTCTGCAAGTAGATTTTTAAAATTAAAACGATGGTGCCATTTATCAATTTCGGATTTAAATATGCATTTCTAATAAGTTTTAAATTAATCTGATGTTTTTAAAGATAATATTTTTTAGACTCTGATTACATTTTTTTAAATCATAAATAATTTTATATAGTGTCTGAAATATTTTTTTTACATCTCTTCATGTATTTTTATGAAGTTGAGGTAAGAAAATCTAAGTAAAATCTAGAAAGATTAATCATAGTATAGAATTGCCCTGCCCGGTATACATTTGCCCGATACCCTACACTGATATTTTTTTAAGGTTAAGGGCAACTGCCCGGTATACCCTACACTGATGTTTTTTTAAGGTCAAGGGCCACTGCCCGGTATGCATTTGTCCGATATACCCTACACTGATGTTTTTTTAAAGTCAAAGGCCACTGCCCGGTATACATTTGCCCGGTATACCCTACACTGATGTTTTTTAAGGTCAAAGGCCACTGCCCGTTATACATTTGCCTGGTATACCCTACACTGATGTTTTTTAAAGGTCAAGGGCCACTGTCCGGTATACTTTTGCCCGATACTCCAAACTTGATGTTTCTTCTAATCTATCGTCAGTAAGTATTTAAATATCGAATATATGTAATTATATCCACGAAAAAAATTAATATCAAATCGGATGTAATAAATATTTCGAACATTCACCAAAGCGACTATGTGATTGTCAACATTCACCGGGGAAAGTCAACAACCACCGATTTGGGTCATTCACAGTATCATGCGCATCATTTACATAATAACCTCATCAGGACGTTTATTTTATACTTTGCCTAAATAACATCCGGCATTACATATAATGCTTAGGCAATGTGTGAAATATAAATCATTTCATACTTTGCCGGCTAGTTTTAGGCATTATATATAATGCCGGATATCATACTTTGTCGGTAACAGATATAAAAATTGATTAAAAAAAACATAAATACAACACTTTAAAAAAAATACTACGAAAAATACCACATCCCTAATTTTTAGTCAAACAATACTTGCCATACAAATTATTGAAAATATTACGTATGGCAACCGCGGTGAAAGTAAATTCCGACACATGCGCAGTAAATTCTACTTTCCCCACCTTTGAAATAAATGGAATGATCCAGTCTCAATCAGATTCAATGTGAGATTTCAGGGCTAGTAAATTGTAATCTATACATAATAATAAACGCGGCTGTGTGTGTATCTGTCTGTAATCACAATATATCGCCCCAGAAGCCTCGCCCAGGCACGAAACTCGGCACATAATTGTGTTTTGACATAATGAAGAAGTATTTTTTTTTCTTTTTGAAAAATTTGGATTAGTTTTTTAGTTATCAGTCATTTTGTAAGAAAATCTATGCTTTTTCATCTTCAAAGAGCTATTTCAAAAAACTATATTCAAAAAACTATTAAAAATGGCATATACTTTAATCACTCTTATAAATGGATGCTAATGCGAACCTTACAATTGAAATTTTAATTTTCTTCATCTTAAACCAATAATATACGAAGGAATTAATAATTTAATTGTAAGGTTCGCATTAGTTTACATTTATCAAAGTGGAGAAAAGTTTAACTTTTGTATTAAAAATGTGGCAACATATTCGATACGTAAATAGAACGCTTCGCTTTAATATATTTGTCGCTGTTCATAATTGTTATAATAAGTTTTTCTTCTTCTTTCCATGCTCTTTTTTTTTTCATAAGCGAAGACGATAATTTTTGTAGCGATATAGAAATAGAAATTGATACCATAAAAAATTAATTCGTTTTCGTGTTCTTTTCATGTATTTAGCATTTTAGTTTTTTTTCTTTAGCGTTGTAGCTATATAATATATAAAATAGGAATTTAATTGTTTTTGAAGGAACGATCACACTTACCTTGGATCTCTTTGGTTTTTCTATTCTTTATTTTAACAGTTTTTATTAAATGTAATTAGTTATTTTCAGAAAGTTTCAGTTTGCAGGTAAGCACTTAGATTTTAATATTGAAGTTTCATGATTTGCTTTTATAGTAATTGTTGCTCTAAAGTATTCGTTGACTTCTTAAAAACCCGATTACTGACATGGCAGAACCGCCTTCCAAAAACTTTGTATTTTGTCAAAGAAAAAGATATTAAGAGATTCTAAAAGATGAAGGGCCCAAGAAACGTCTGTGGTACGTCAAAGAAGGATGGAACATGGCCGAATTTCGACAAGCAATTCTAGAGCCCAAGAAGTATCAGAGAAACGTCAAAGAAGATTAGAAGAGGATCGTGTCTCAACTAGCAGTGTTAGGGCCCGAGAAACACCTGAGGAACGTCAAAGAAGATTAGAAGAGGTTCGTGTCTCAATTAGCAGTGTTAGGGTCCGAGAAACACCTGAGAAACGTCAAAGAAGATTGGAAGAGGATCGTGTCTCTACTAGCAGTGCTAGGGCCCAAGAAACATCTGAAGAACGCGGAAGAAGATTAGAAAATAATCGTGTCTCAACCAGAAATGCAAGGACCCGAGAACGTCGAAGAAGGCTAGAATATCGTGCTTCAACATCCCAAGCTCGATTGCATTTGTGGCAAGACAAGGAAAACTCTGGCCGACAGCTGGCCGCTTTAA
Source organism: Parasteatoda lunata (assembly GCA_949128135.1). NCBI lineage: Eukaryota > Metazoa > Arthropoda > Arachnida > Araneae > Theridiidae > Parasteatoda > Parasteatoda lunata. The sequence goes on from OX421972.1 coordinate 83,546,376, forward strand.
GCGGCTAATTGTTAAAAATAAATGTGGCATAAATATCAATGCAATGTCTAACGGGATTTGTTACAAATCACTCAAGTTTGTCAAACAGAAATTGAAATCTATTGTGCAAAATGTGTTATAAATCACATCATCATTCAATGCTGTAGAGAAAAAAAACCAAGTAGTGTTAAACTAATTGGTCTAAAAGTTTGCTTTTTATTGTGACTTTATTAAATGTTATTTTTGTTTATGTAACACGGAAATATTGGAGGTATACTGATTTATGTCAATTTCTTTTGATGAGAAAAAAGAACTTTGTAGGTGTCATCTGAGTCATAACATAAAATTTAAATTGCAATTCTACACTAACAAACAAAAATGTGATTTGTTTGAATAACATATATATTAACCCTATAATATCTTTATATACCTCTATTATATTGACCCTATTTCCGTGTACTTCTATGCACATTCTATGGCATTACATTGTAAAAAATTCCCATTTGGAAAAATACAGATTTTTTTTTCGTTTTTAACCGTTATCCGTGAAATGTAAAAATTTTCAGTTTTTTTCTACAGACGTTATCTGTATATTTGACAGTTTAAAGCTGTTTTTCACAAAACAGTCTTCCTCTGTTTTATACTTTCATCATAAAGAGATTACAGCTGTCAATTAAAATTCTAGTTTTTGCCATGCAATTTTATTTACCATATTAATACTTTATCTTTTTTTTTTTCAAATCATTTTATGATTATTTTCTATTCTTGCTCTTACTTTCCAAAAATTATTTCATGGTTTCGATCATCATATAATTACAATTACGATTCGACTTCATTATCGAATTGATCCTCTACCTGTTTATTATCTATCTTTAGATATTATTTTTCTATAAATTAAATTACCAGACATAAGAGTGGGCTATTATAGTTTTTAATTTTTTTTCTTCTATTAAATATGATTTCAATGTGTTAGAATTTTAAGATAAAGACCGATTAAAAGTGTTATAAAGAAAGACTAAAAGTGTTTTAATAACCAATCACTACAACTGTTTGAATCATGAGATGACTTCGAATCCCGACATTGACTAACTGTTCATGTGAATTCCTCTGTCCACTCGCTGTTTTTGTTATTTTTATTTTTGTTGAAATGGCTGAATTAGTTTATTAATATAAGTATCTAATCTGCTTTAAAAACAGACGCGGGTTTTCAAACGGCAGTATTTTTCTGTGAAATAAACGATTTTATAATGTTCAAATGTTTAAAAATTTCTAGAATAAATTTAACATTTTTTTTCTTCAAAAATGTTTTATTGTATGAGCAATAAATAGGTTTTATCAATTACTTCTGCAGTTTCCAAATTAATGTATGGAATTATTTTCTCAACAGATGATTGCAATGCTAATATATACTTTCGAGAATGGTAAGCTATCTTAGTAAAAACATAAAAATAAAATCTAGAAAAAAGAATTCTCATAAAGTATTTTTAGATTTATATGAATGAACATTATTCAGAGAAAAACTTGGGGAAAGATTCTATAATTTTGTTAATGATTCATTATTCGCTTTATTGTTTTCTGAATTATAATTGCTTGCGGATACTATCTTAAACTGAGTAAGAACAAAGAATAACTATGATTTTTGTTGAAAAAAATGCTCATTAATATCAGGAGACCATTTAAATGTTCCCTGCATTAATTAGACTTTATTATTTCTAGTTGCAAAGCGAAGCGTTAATGACTGCAATTTTCTTAAAAGCTTTCTTTCGATAAAGGCAACTTCAAATCGATCCAACTTAAGATGCATGAAATCGAAGATATTTCGTTTTTAAGTTGAGGTTGGAAACAAGTAAACTATTTTCAATTAAAGTTAATGATATGCATATCTATACTTATTACTTATTATGGTGCGATGAAAAAATTTAATGTAACGTGCATTTTAACACTACAAGATTGCAAGGAATTTTTATTGGAAAGGAATTATTTTACAAACCTTGAACGTTAAACTGTAGTTAGAAATTGATTCTCTCACCATGATATCTTGAAATTTTATTTTCTAAATTGTTCTTATATTTAACTGTTCTTTCCCCTCGAAAAAGTGTATGATATAGTAGTATAAAGAATATTACCAAACGAAGAGATTTAAACTTAAATGTATCTAAAATAGTTATAAGCAACCAAACATGATTCATGAATTTATCCCTGATACCTTAAAACCTTACAATAATCGTTTATTTATTTATTTTTTTATTATTTTTTATTTTATTTATTTTTTTGTTTTTTTTTTTATTTGGCTGACATAGAAAGGTTGACTAATTAATACTTTTTTAAACTTGGTATAAATATTAGTATGCCAATAACTCTTGGCCATAGATGGCGCCACTGAAAAACAAGAACACTTACACCCCTCTGCCTTAACATCGACAACATTATTAGTGTATACCTATCTTGTTCCCTTGAAGATTAAATAAAGACATAGACAAGCAAAAACAATCTTCGTTTTTAGCTCTTACTGCAAATCCTGTTTTGGTCTTTTTTTCATTCTAGCTTTGTTTAGGCTCTCAAATTCAACATTTTGTTTGCGTTAAAAACTTAATAATCATACCAATCTTCACTTTCAGTTTGTTAAAGAAAGTACATAAAAGCCCGCGTAAATAAACCTTGTTTCAGTGTTGATCCTAAATTCTAAAATAAACCTTGAGAGGTTGAATTTATCCTCTGTTTAAAAACGCCTTCTCTTGATTTGCGAGTGATGATTCATATCTGATTTTAGAAATTTTTTTTAGCCTTGAATACATCTCGACATAAAAGGTTGTTTATGCAAGCTAAGGACAAACAACATATCGCGTAAGCTAGCATATTTAAATTTAACATTGTTTCAAGCTTACGTGGTTTATTTGCAAATCATTAATAAACATTGTTTGGGTTTGTGGTAAAGGTTACTGCTGACAATGAAATCAACCTTACACTGCTATCTGGGTATTGTTAAACACTTTGTTCTGATTTGCAGAGCCTCTACTTATTCGAAAATGAAAGGAAAACTTGTTGCTTTTTTTCTACTGTAGCTACATTTTTAAAGTAATCTTATGGTGCCCAAATGTATGCTATTAAAAAAATTCTAAGTTAACATATATTTAAACAACTCTAAATTTCTTTTAATTTCTCTTGGAAAAGAATAAATTTACAAACTCCAAATGCAAAATTATAATGAAAAATTATCTTTTTGTCTCCGTAATATCTTGAAACGTTTTAGAATAAATGTTATTTTTAAGATTCTATTTTTTAAGATTCAGCCAAAAAATCCATAATCTAATTAAAAAGGAAATGTTGCCAAGCACTCAAGATCCAAAACTTAAATTTATCCAAATTATTTTTAGTCAGACAAATATGAGAGATGCATTTATTTTTGTAAACGTTTTCTTATTATTAACGGCAGTTTGTTTTTAAAAGGCAGTTTGTTTTTAAAAAGCAGAGTTGTAACTTTCTTAACATGAGTGATTCAATTCAAAATAATTTAAATTACTATAAAATAAAATAATAAGAAAAATAAATAAATAAACGAACTTTATAATGATTAGCAAACTTTCGAATAAATGTTCTCGGTGCATGGTAAAATGTGCGAAAATATTGAGATCATATTTTCCAAATTAAGACCACCAAACTCATCCATGTTTTGTAGATCAGAAGCAAACACCATAAGAAAAGAGATTTTTCAGAGATGATATGGTGTCTGATTTCGTAAATTAAATCACGTCTGCTCTAATTAATCGACATATTTTTAAGGCTAGTCTTTTTTTACTAGGAGAAAAAAAAGTGTTGTGAAATTATCGTACTGTATTAAATAACATAACTGTAAAAAAAAAATAAAAAATAAAAAAATAAAAAAACCTCATAATTATGGTAAATGAAACGAAATATACAGTATTTAAACCATTCAATTCAAAAATTTCCAGTTCCACAGTGACAATTTACCGAAAATTCTGGTACTCAAAATTACAGTTCTTATTGTCACATATTTAATAAAAACTAAAAAGTAAATTTAACCGAATTAATGGTTTTTATTACATTTTGAGGCATTATGATAAAATTACCAAATTTTATCACATATTACAAAACCATATTTCATTGTTATATACCAAATATATATACCAAATAGTATATATACCTAATATATAATTTTGTATAGATAATTATTATATATACCAAAATCATTACCAAAACCCTTCGGTAAAATTTACCGATCTCTTTGGCGTTTTCATAGAGCAAGAAATATAATAAATTCTACCATATTCTATAGTAGTTTATATCATACTTTTTTTCTCGGTGTAAAACTGAGCCTCCGTTTACGAATAACCAATAAAAAGTTATTTAGAGTGTTTACTTTTTTAGCTTACTTTAAATTTCAAGCTACATTTAAGTTACAAGAAATTGATAAAATCAAATTATATTTTTGCTTAATGTAAGTTACTCTATTTCTTTTCTATCCTATTAAATTTCAGAGTCCGTTTTTAAAACTTAACGTCTGAACAAGAGTAAAATAAACATTGCGTTTATAATGCAATACATATAACTATTCAATTTATTTCTATTTGCCAGAACTTATTTCAAATATCAATTCGAATTTTCGTTCCATGTATCAAGTCAAGGCAGCATCCGAATTAAAAAATATATATTTTTTAAACGTATACCGATGAAAAAAAATTGTCTATGTGAGAGGAAGAATAAAATATTGCGAAGTATTTTAGCGAATGTTGGTAATGTGTTGTATGTGTATATAAGGCATGTAAATCCAACCTACCCTCACTCGGGCATACGAAGAGATGTCCCGCCATCGCGACAGTTCCTATGAGGACCGCCTTCCGAACCCCGGCACGATGCCTAGCCGACCATCCAGACCGGCCAAACTCCACCGGTGGCATTTATTAAAACCAAATAAAAAGTTTTACAAGTAACAAAGATGGCAACACAATACAACTCTGCTCCGGGAGCACAGCTTAAAAAAGTTGTATGTGTATATGTTATACTTAAAAGGAAGTAAGATTTTATAACTTTTCGTAATTCAAATTCCGAACATGTTTCGGAACAAAAAATCTGATACGCCGTAATTTTTTCAGTAATAATAGTCTTTTAAAACACTGAGATTTAGTCTTAGTACGTAAATAAATAAACATTAGATCAAAAGTTATTCAGAGAATTGTCTTTTCTGCGTACTGTAAATTAGAAATTGCATTTAACTTATAAAAATTGATAAAATGCAATTATGTATATATATATATTTTTTATGTTACTTTGTTTCTTTACCATCTTATTAAATTTGAAAGAAACTTGACGTCTCAACTAAACTCAAACAAACATAGTGTTTATAGTCAAATGCATGTAACTATTCAATTTATTTTTATTGTAGCAACTTATTTGAAACATCAATTCAAATTTACGTTCCATGTATCAAGTAAAGGAAGCAACCGAATTGAAAAATATTTTTTAGAAGTATAACAGTGGAAAAACTTGTTTATAGAGCGATAGGAAGAAGAAAATATTGTGAAGTATTTTAGAGAAGGTTGGATATATATGGTAAGTTTCCAAAGAAATATGTTAAACTTAAGGGGAAAGAAGACTTTATTTCTTTTTAAACTTCTCTAGAAATATAAACTTTTTTGGACTGAACCGTAAAATATTCTTTTTTTCTGGTAGAATGGACAGAAAAACTGTAACTTCAAAACTTTTCAATATATTACATTTATATGTCTTTATTTAAAAGATATTTTTTAACAAAATGTTTCTTCTTGTTCGTTATATTGTATAGAATGGTAGTATTCAATGCTTCGTGCACCTGTCGTTTCCTGTCTTATAAAAGTAATTTTATGAAATCTCAATGCCTAGTATTAAAATAATATGCATTAATTAAGAATACTTAATGTTAAAATTATATGTAGCCTGTGTTAACACTCGAAAGAATCAACATTGCTGGAAAGCTCGAAACACTGAAAAAGATACCATACTGCGGGATAAACTTTTCATCACAAATTCCATAAGTAAGTTAAATTTAAGGCATAGAAAGCTAATAAGGCATAGTGAGTTTAGACAAGCCAAGAGTAAGCCAGGTATTTTAAATTGTTGAAAAACAATTTTAAAATATTCAAATGCTAGCAAATTATTGGAAGAGAACTTCCCTATTGCATAATTCTAAGTTACCCTCTCATAATTGATGTTCTTTTTAATATTTTGAAATTTTATTTTCAGTATTTGATTCTTTATAGTTTTACTCTAGGTTGACATAATCTTTTTTTCCCCATAAAGTTTAAACTACTTATGAAGAGGAAAGAGAATTTTTGATAAAAAGTTTACTTGTGGTCGCATCTTCTAAAGAGGCCAGTTAGGCTCTTTAAAAATTCTTTATGTATAGATCAATTAGACATTCAAAATCTTAATATTATTATAATTATTAAAGAAAAACTTATTGTAGACTAGAGCATCTGACTTTTGTGTTATTTTATTCGATTTGGTTAATCAAAATACTTGATTGAACAGAACACTAACTTTTCAATTATTCGTATTTATTAGAATATTCATTAGATCCGCTTTCATTAGAAGTTCTTAGATAAGAGTTTCCTTTTTTTCTATAAATAATAATTATAGATGTATTGAAATACTCTTATTCCTTTAATGAAACGGTACCTTAAATAAACCAAATGGTTTTTTATATTCAAAACTACATGGGACATGGAATACCTATCACAATTTCTAAGGGGCCACTCTAAACCCTTCCGTCAATCTAGGTATAAGGTTCTATTTATATGTTTGTAGAATGCGAACACTTCAATGATAAATTGGACCAAATTATGAAAAGTTGGAAATATTCAATATTTTTAGTAAGTTATTTTTCTAATTACAGTGCAACAAAAAAGAAACAAGGCCAAACTGATCCAATCCTTTTTTATAGTGCTGATAATGAGTATCTTTATAATTTTCAAGAATGCATAGGAAGTTATTCACAAATGATGCAAAGTTTGGTAGGGAATGGTTAATGAAATCGTGACAGTTTGTGAGAAGGGGTGGAGAGCGGGTAATATATTAGGCTAATAAACTCCACTTAAACACATAGTTAAAAGTTTAAAAATGAAATTTCAAGTGATTTATAGTGTCTTTTTTATTTTATTATTATTATTTTTTTTTTTGAAGTTATACTTCTTATGCGACTTCCAACAAGGTTGTGTTAAACCTTTAAACTATTTATATTAACTTGCGTTAAACTATATATATTTAAACGTTAAACGTTTAACGCTACATTTTTATTGGCCGGGAAATCACGTGGTAGGATCCAGTTTTCCCTCATTCATTTCCATATTGTTTTGGTTCTCACTAGCATAAAAATAATAAAAGTCATAAAAGTATTGTTTTTCTATAAATATTTTTTTAGTTTGATTTGATACACATATAATTTAATAGGGTAGTATTTTTTGTTTTCAAATTTAGTGGATAACAATTGTAAAAAAATGAGTGAAAACAATCCCATGAACAATGCGACGGATTTAAGGTTATGCCAAGGTACGTCTCTTGTGAATATCAATTGATTGTTAGGTTTTCTCTTTTGAAATTACATTATGACGCATTCACATACATTATTAATACAAATACGTTTTTCAGGGCGAGACGATGAGGCAACCACAAGCACTTCCACTGGTTCAAGAAGTTCACTAGGGAAAAATGCACAATATTACCGTAATTACAGAGCACGGAAGCGAGCGGAGTAGGAAAAAGAGTCGTTGAATAGAACTAGTGATCCTTCTACGACTGCTGATTCTTCTACAATTAACGTCGCAGGTTACGAAGTTTAACTTCTTCCGCGCGGGGGGACTCCACGCACTATATTTTTTTGAACTGCTAGAATACTGGTTTGTATTAAAGCGTGGTGTGTGGCAAGAGAGGGTAGGGGTATGGGGAAATGTAAAATTTTTTGACGAAGGGAAGAGGGGGTCAAGTATCTTAAAGGGTGGTTTTATGGACAAACATTATAACTTAAATTAGAGGAAATTTTGAATAGCAGGAGCATTAGCGTTTTAAAATAAATTAAAAATAAGTGTGGAAAAGCAAACACAAAGAAAGTAAAACTGACAAAAACAAAGTCTAACCGTATATCGATTATTAAATTCGCACTATTTTGCCTATCGCTTCGAAAAATATAGCAAAATACGATAAAATATGTTTTGAGTCATTAGATTGAGCAGATGGGTTATTGTACAATAGCCTATAGGTAAACTGTATTTAGAAATATCCTAAATTCAATTCGTTTCTATTGGAACAAAGACATCGTTTTAGTATAATAATAATATTTTTTATTTTATGCCGAAATCTGAAATATTCGTTTGCTCTAATATTCTCTTCGGCCATGCATTTTAAATTATTCTTTATGGCAAGATTATGCTCTTCTCCAAGAAGACAAATCTTTAGGTTTTATAAAGTTTCCTCTTAAGCTCACACCTTAAACATTTAAAAATTGATTAAATTTTGATTTAAATAATCTACGCTCAAATTTATAAGACATATTAATTGCTCATTTCTGCAGTTTATGGTCATCATCACTAAATGGAATGAATTATTAAACGCATACATATTTCAGTAGGGCATTCACGTATTTCAAATATTTATTGTCGGCATATTATGAATTTGGAATTCGTGCTCTAAGCATGTCAATCGCTTTAAACCCTTTGATGACTATAGCAATTCTAACAGAGAATTATTTATCTGAAAACATTTCTATTAGGAAGCCACGTTTTTGTAGAATATTTAGTACGTGATTTTTAAAAACGCTTGTAATTCCTTTTTTTAATTGTATCACAAATAAAAATTAAAAGAAATTTATGAATGATGGAATGTGATTACAAATTCATATATAACTGAGATTTTCTGGTTTAAATATATATAATATATATATTTAAAAAATTACTTACTTCCAAATTATGCTATGCAATAAAGTGTACCGAATAAAATTTCACAATAAAGTTTAATTGCAGAACAAGTTCTAAAATTTGTAAAATATCTCACTTTCTATAACTAATTTAAGGTAAAACATCGAAGTAGTTTTCAAAAAGTGGACTTATTTTTACCAGTGAATTATAGGATCGCTTGGTAAATACTACATACGTAAAAACATGTGTAATATATGTTTTTACTTATTTCGTTACCATGCTAAGCCATGCTTAGTTAAATCCTATACCGACATATTTTTAACTAAATTTAAAATAGTTAAAACAATAAATAGTATTAAAAAATTCATGTGAGGCCCATAACGTAAGATTTATTTTTGAACTAAATTAAATCAAAAGCACAGCTGAAGTAGTTTTGTCAGACTTGCTCCAATTTCTTACAGTATGACAACAGAAAATGTAGTTTCGATTATATGTTGGAATTTATTCCATTCAATGGCAGCATAGTGATCAAAAATGCCCATAAAATTAAAGGTTTGACAGTTAATTTATCAAAAACTATTACTGTATTGAAATAAATCTATTGTGAAATGGATAATTCTTCAATTGCTTGCATGTAGTATTTTTTCAAATTAACAATATGAAAATTGAAATTGTTATCGAAAAAGCGTACAGAATGCTTTTTGTTAAGATTTTTTATAAAGCTTATTTCATCTATGTACACTTTAACGTAAACGTAGTATCATTGTCATTTGTGTGAATGTAGCAATAATTGTTTATTTTTTCACAGCTAAAAATGAAATTGAAATGTATAATTATATATAATATGTAATATACACCGAAGAGCCATTGCATTATGACCACCTTCCATCTATAACAATGTATGGTGTGGCAATGTATGGAAGTATGGTGTGGGCAATGTTTTCATGGGGCACATTAGGACCCATAATCCTCATAGAACAATCCCTGACGTCTGTAAGCTACTTGAACATAGTTGCAGACCATGGTTAAACCCATTCATGGCAACAGTTTTTCCTGCGGGGGATGGTGTTTACAAACAAGATAATGCACCATGTCATAAGGGTCGAAACGTCATGGATTGGTTCGAGGAACATTCCAGTGACTTTCAAGTCATGTCTTGGCCCCCAAATTCACCTGACCTTAATCCAATAGAGCATTTGTGGTCCTACTTGGAAAACCGAATTCGTGCTGCCACGCTACCCTCTCGCAATGTGAGAGAATTGCAGGACCAGTTGGTGAACGCTTGGTACCAGATACCTCAGACTACCTATCAGCACCTTGTGGAATCAATGCCACGGCGGGTGCTAGCAGTTTTGCGGGCTAAAGGTGGTCCTACATGTTATTAGCAGGGTGGTCATAATGTAATGGCTCATCGGTGTATAATATGTAATATATAATATGTAATATATAATATATAATTATAGATAATATGTAAATAATATATAATTAACCAGAAAAAAGGAATAGTTTAGAAAAAAAATATGAATTCACGAGTGCAATTTATATTACTGCACATTTTTACGATTTTTTTTAATTTCTCTATTCCAATGTATATTATTTCTATATTTCTTACATATTATTTTGTGTATTTATAATAATAAAAGTCAAACTATGCATAGCTATTTTGAAAGCTAAATCATTGTAGTCGACCTTCATAATCCTCAAATCATTGTAAATAATCATAATCATTTTAGGCTTCATAATATTCTTTTTTTTCTTGAATTATAAAACTACATATATAGATAAAAAAAAAATGTCCTTGAATATTTTTCTTTTATTTGCAAAGTAGCGAAATTCCGCAAACATAGTATACCGTTTAGATACAATTTTATTAAAAGAAATCAAAGAAAAACAGACAAATAAAATATGTATTAAGTAGGAAATGAAAAAAGTTTCTACATTTATTTAAGTCTCCGGTGTATGAACTTTGAGAAAATTTTAAAAAGGAAAAAAATAATAATCGACATAAATCTAAGAATTATTAAATGCTGAGGGAAAAAATGCAAATAAATAAAATCTTTTCGTTTCTAAGTTTACAAACAAAACTTTCTTCATTTATTAAAATCTGCACATTATTTCAAGTATTTGTTTAACGTTTTATTTAGTCGTCCCACAAAACCAACAATTTTATTTGAAAGAATGCTTCATTTGCTCATTTTTTAAACTGTTATTTTTAAAAAAAATGAAAAGCTTTGTTTCTATATCGAATGCTGTTTAAGTATTAAAAGAAATTAAATGCTTAATTCATTGTAATTAAAGAATGGTTTGAGTAAAATACAGAAGATTACTTAGAAAATTTATTATTTTAGTAAGAGTTTAAATTTGTGATATCAATTTCATTCCCTTGGTAAAAAAATATATATATAATTCTTAGATTATCAGCTGTAATTTCTTAATTTCTTAATATATTATGAGTTTTTCCTTAAAATTTTTAAGAATATATTTTAATTTTAGACTCTTTTGCTTAATTAAATTTAAAATATCAACATAAATTTTTTTTTTGTTTCGTAATTGTTTCAGAAGGCAGTGTTTATTTATAAACATAAATTTGGAAATTTTCAAAACATATATAAATGCATTAAACTAGATTAGATTAGATTTGTATCTTTTTAAATTATGTAAAAATAAATTTAATACAAATATATTAAGTTATTTTTAACAAACAATCTGTATTAATATTTGTTTAAAACGTTTAATTCAGTTGTGTTGTATTTTTGGTGAAAATCTTGAAATATATTACAAGGGCAAGTAAAGAAATTGAAGCTGTATTCGGGCCAGCATTATAAAAATGGAGTTTAACTTTAAATAAGGAACACAAAAGGACTAATTTTATTTAAATTCAAAAGTTTAAATGTACAGTGCGCAAAAAAAACAAACTACCCTAAATAACTTTTGATCCAATGATCGGGTGTTCATGGTCTAGGACTCAATCATAATGATTCGAGGGGGTGACCTAAAATATGCCAATTAATAAGTGCAGACGATATTTTGAGTTACGAAATCATACACAAAAAACGTATTGTCTGAATATTTTCTTCAGATTCATCGTCATTTTTCATCGTGATTTCGACATTTTTTTCGTCAGATTCAGATTTCTGATTTCTAAAATATAGGGGGTAGTAGCAATCTGGAAAATATGGTCCCAATAGATTGGTCAGGAGAGCGGTCCAATGATTGGACCTCTCAATGTTAATTTTATTTTTTGCGGGATTCACCATACCTTGAGAACTTTTAAAGCGAAATGAAAAATGTTAGCACACAGTTATAAAATTCATTTATCCAAAGGTAATTCCATGCAAAATATACTTTTTAGTAAATATTTATTGTTTTTTATTATCTTGTTTAATAATAGTGGGGAAAAAATTTGAATTATAAGATATACAATTTTTTACAACATTATAAAGAATGTAATTTTATTTTGCAAAACAATAAAATTGAGCAAATGTGATAAAATTGTAAAACATTAAAATTGATCAAATATGATAGATAAAATTGCCACATTTTCCGAATCTTATCACATATTATAACACTAATTTGTATTGTTAGTTTTGCCAAAATTATTGCCTAAGCACTTCGATGAAAAAAATACAAGATTTTGGTGTTCCTAGAAAGCCAGAACAACGATAAATTTTACAATATTCTAATAGGTAAATATTTATTGTTTTTTATTATCTTGTTTAATAATAGTGGGGAAAAAATTTGAATTATAAGATATACAATTTTTTACAACATTATAAAGAATGTAATTTTATTTTGCAAAACAATAAAATTGAGCAAATGTGATAAAATTGTAAAACATTAAAATTGATCAAATATGATAGATAAAATTGCCACATTTTCCGAATCTTATCACATATTATAACACTAATTTGTATTGTTAGTTTTGCCAAAATTATTGCCTAAGCACTTCGATGAAAAAAATACAAGATTTTGGTGTTCCTAGAAAGCCAGAACAACGATAAATTTTACAATATTCTAATAGGTAAATATTTATTGTTTTTTATTATCTTGTTTAATAATAGTGGGGAAAAAATTTGAATTATAAGATATACAATTTTTTACAACATTATAAAGAATGTAATTTTATTTTGCAAAACAATAAAATTGAGCAAATGTGATAAAATTGTAAAACATTAAAATTGATCAAATATGATAGATAAAATTGCCACATTTTCCGAATCTTATCACATATTATAACACTAATTTGTATTGTTAGTTTTGCCAAAATTATTGCCTAAGCACTTCGATGAAAAAAATACAAGATTTTGGTGTTCCTAGAAAGCCAGAACAACGATAAATTTTACAATATTCTAATAGGTAAATATTTATTGTTTTTTATTATCTTGTTTAATAATAGTGGGGAAAAAATTTGAATTATAAGATATACAATTTTTTACAACATTATAAAGAATGTAATTTTATTTTGCAAAACAATAAAATTGAGCAAATGTGATAAAATTGTAAAACATTAAAATTGATCAAATATGATAGATAAAATTGCCACATTTTCCGAATCTTATCACATATTATAACACTAATTTGTATTGTTAGTTTTGCCAAAATTATTGCCTAAGCACTTCGATGAAAAAAATACAAGATTTTGGTGTTCCTAGAAAGCCAGAACAACGATAAATTTTACAATATTCTAATAGGTAAATATTTATTGTTTTTTATTATCTTGTTTAATAATAGTGGGGAAAAAATTTGAATTATAAGATATACAATTTTTTACAACATTATAAAGAATGTAATTTTATTTTGCAAAACAATAAAATTGAGCAAATGTGATAAAATTGTAAAACATTAAAATTGATCAAATATGATAGATAAAATTGCCACATTTTCCGAATCTTATCACATATTATAACACTAATTTGTATTGTTAGTTTTGCCAAAATTATTGCCTAAGCACTTCGATGAAAAAAATACAAGATTTTGGTGTTCCTAGAAAGCCAGAACAACGATAAATTTTACAATATTCTAATAGGTAAATATTTATTGTTTTTTATTATCTTGTTTAATAATAGTGGGGAAAAAATTTGAATTATAAGATATACAATTTTTTACAACATTATAAAGAATGTAATTTTATTTTGCAAAACAATAAAATTGAGCAAATGTGATAAAATTGTAAAACATTAAAATTGATCAAATATGATAGATAAAATTGCCACATTTTCCGAATCTTATCACATATTATAACACTAATTTGTATTGTTAGTTTTGCCAAAATTATTGCCTAAGCACTTCGATGAAAAAAATACAAGATTTTGGTGTTCCTAGAAAGCCAGAACAACGATAAATTTTACAATATTCTAATAGGTAAATATTTATTGTTTTTTATTATCTTGTTTAATAATAGTGGGGAAAAAATTTGAATTATAAGATATACAATTTTTTACAACATTATAAAGAATGTAATTTTATTTTGCAAAACAATAAAATTGAGCAAATGTGATAAAATTGTAAAACATTAAAATTGATCAAATATGATAGATAAAATTGCCACATTTTCCGAATCTTATCACATATTATAACACTAATTTGTATTGTTAGTTTTGCCAAAATTATTGCCTAAGCACTTCGATGAAAAAAATACAAGATTTTGGTGTTCCTAGAAAGCCAGAACAACGATAAATTTTACAATATTCTAATAGGTAAATATTTATTGTTTTTTATTATCTTGTTTAATAATAGTGGGGAAAAAATTTGAATTATAAGATATACAATTTTTTACAACATTATAAAGAATGTAATTTTATTTTGCAAAACAATAAAATTGAGCAAATGTGATAAAATTGTAAAACATTAAAATTGATCAAATATGATAGATAAAATTGCCACATTTTCCGAATCTTATCACATATTATAACACTAATTTGTATTGTTAGTTTTGCCAAAATTATTGCCTAAGCACTTCGATGAAAAAAATACAAGATTTTGGTGTTCCTAGAAAGCCAGAACAACGATAAATTTTACAATATTCTAATAGGTAAATATTTATTGTTTTTTATTATCTTGTTTAATAATAGTGGGGAAAAAATTTGAATTATAAGATATACAATTTTTTACAACATTATAAAGAATGTAATTTTATTTTGCAAAACAATAAAATTGAGCAAATGTGATAAAATTGTAAAACATTAAAATTGATCAAATATGATAGATAAAATTGCCACATTTTCCGAATCTTATCACATATTATAACACTAATTTGTATTGTTAGTTTTGCCAAAATTATTGCCTAAGCACTTCGATGAAAAAAATACAAGATTTTGGTGTTCCTAGAAAGCCAGAACAACGATAAATTTTACAATATTCTAATAGGTAAATATTTATTGTTTTTTATTATCTTGTTTAATAATAGTGGGGAAAAAATTTGAATTATAAGATATACAATTTTTTACAACATTATAAAGAATGTAATTTTATTTTGCAAAACAATAAAATTGAGCAAATGTGATAAAATTGTAAAACATTAAAATTGATCAAATATGATAGATAAAATTGCCACATTTTCCGAATCTTATCACATATTATAACACTAATTTGTATTGTTAGTTTTGCCAAAATTATTGCCTAAGCACTTCGATGAAAAAAATACAAGATTTTGGTGTTCCTAGAAAGCCAGAACAACGATAAATTTTACAATATTCTAATAGGTAAATATTTATTGTTTTTTATTATCTTGTTTAATAATAGTGGGGAAAAAATTTGAATTATAAGATATACAATTTTTTACAACATTATAAAGAATGTAATTTTATTTTGCAAAACAATAAAATTGAGCAAATGTGATAAAATTGTAAAACATTAAAATTGATCAAATATGATAGATAAAATTGCCACATTTTCCGAATCTTATCACATATTATAACACTAATTTGTATTGTTAGTTTTGCCAAAATTATTGCCTAAGCACTTCGATGAAAAAAATACAAGATTTTGGTGTTCCTAGAAAGCCAGAACAACGATAAATTTTACAATATTCTAATAGGTAAATATTTATTGTTTTTTATTATCTTGTTTAATAATAGTGGGGAAAAAATTTGAATTATAAGATATACAATTTTTTACAACATTATAAAGAATGTAATTTTATTTTGCAAAACAATAAAATTGAGCAAATGTGATAAAATTGTAAAACATTAAAATTGATCAAATATGATAGATAAAATTGCCACATTTTCCGAATCTTATCACATATTATAACACTAATTTGTATTGTTAGTTTTGCCAAAATTATTGCCTAAGCACTTCGATGAAAAAAATACAAGATTTTGGTGTTCCTAGAAAGCCAGAACAACGATAAATTTTACAATATTCTAATAGGTAAATATTTATTGTTTTTTATTATCTTGTTTAATAATAGTGGGGAAAAAATTTGAATTATAAGATATACAATTTTTTACAACATTATAAAGAATGTAATTTTATTTTGCAAAACAATAAAATTGAGCAAATGTGATAAAATTGTAAAACATTAAAATTGATCAAATATGATAGATAAAATTGCCACATTTTCCGAATCTTATCACATATTATAACACTAATTTGTATTGTTAGTTTTGCCAAAATTATTGCCTAAGCACTTCGATGAAAAAAATACAAGATTTTGGTGTTCCTAGAAAGCCAGAACAACGATAAATTTTACAATATTCTAATAGGTAAATATTTATTGTTTTTTATTATCTTGTTTAATAATAGTGGGGAAAAAATTTGAATTATAAGATATACAATTTTTTACAACATTATAAAGAATGTAATTTTATTTTGCAAAACAATAAAATTGAGCAAATGTGATAAAATTGTAAAACATTAAAATTGATCAAATATGATAGATAAAATTGCCACATTTTCCGAATCTTATCACATATTATAACACTAATTTGTATTGTTAGTTTTGCCAAAATTATTGCCTAAGCACTTCGATGAAAAAAATACAAGATTTTGGTGTTCCTAGAAAGCCAGAACAACGATAAATTTTACAATATTCTAATAGGTAAATATTTATTGTTTTTTATTATCTTGTTTAATAATAGTGGGGAAAAAATTTGAATTATAAGATATACAATTTTTTACAACATTATAAAGAATGTAATTTTATTTTGCAAAACAATAAAATTGAGCAAATGTGATAAAATTGTAAAACATTAAAATTGATCAAATATGATAGATAAAATTGCCACATTTTCCGAATCTTATCACATATTATAACACTAATTTGTATTGTTAGTTTTGCCAAAATTATTGCCTAAGCACTTCGATGAAAAAAATACAAGATTTTGGTGTTCCTAGAAAGCCAGAACAACGATAAATTTTACAATATTCTAATAGGTAAATATTTATTGTTTTTTATTATCTTGTTTAATAATAGTGGGGAAAAAATTTGAATTATAAGATATACAATTTTTTACAACATTATAAAGAATGTAATTTTATTTTGCAAAACAATAAAATTGAGCAAATGTGATAAAATTGTAAAACATTAAAATTGATCAAATATGATAGATAAAATTGCCACATTTTCCGAATCTTATCACATATTATAACACTAATTTGTATTGTTAGTTTTGCCAAAATTATTGCCTAAGCACTTCGATGAAAAAAATACAAGATTTTGGTGTTCCTAGAAAGCCAGAACAACGATAAATTTTACAATATTCTAATAGGTAAATATTTATTGTTTTTTATTATCTTGTTTAATAATAGTGGGGAAAAAATTTGAATTATAAGATATACAATTTTTTACAACATTATAAAGAATGTAATTTTATTTTGCAAAACAATAAAATTGAGCAAATGTGATAAAATTGTAAAACATTAAAATTGATCAAATATGATAGATAAAATTGCCACATTTTCCGAATCTTATCACATATTATAACACTAATTTGTATTGTTAGTTTTGCCAAAATTATTGCCTAAGCACTTCGATGAAAAAAATACAAGATTTTGGTGTTCCTAGAAAGCCAGAACAACGATAAATTTTACAATATTCTAATAGGTAAATATTTATTGTTTTTTATTATCTTGTTTAATAATAGTGGGGAAAAAATTTGAATTATAAGATATACAATTTTTTACAACATTATAAAGAATGTAATTTTATTTTGCAAAACAATAAAATTGAGCAAATGTGATAAAATTGTAAAACATTAAAATTGATCAAATATGATAGATAAAATTGCCACATTTTCCGAATCTTATCACATATTATAACACTAATTTGTATTGTTAGTTTTGCCAAAATTATTGCCTAAGCACTTCGATGAAAAAAATACAAGATTTTGGTGTTCCTAGAAAGCCAGAACAACGATAAATTTTACAATATTCTAATAGGTAAATATTTATTGTTTTTTATTATCTTGTTTAATAATAGTGGGGAAAAAATTTGAATTATAAGATATACAATTTTTTACAACATTATAAAGAATGTAATTTTATTTTGCAAAACAATAAAATTGAGCAAATGTGATAAAATTGTAAAACATTAAAATTGATCAAATATGATAGATAAAATTGCCACATTTTCCGAATCTTATCACATATTATAACACTAATTTGTATTGTTAGTTTTGCCAAAATTATTGCCTAAGCACTTCGATGAAAAAAATACAAGATTTTGGTGTTCCTAGAAAGCCAGAACAACGATAAATTTTACAATATTCTAATAGGTAAATATTTATTGTTTTTTATTATCTTGTTTAATAATAGTGGGGAAAAAATTTGAATTATAAGATATACAATTTTTTACAACATTATAAAGAATGTAATTTTATTTTGCAAAACAATAAAATTGAGCAAATGTGATAAAATTGTAAAACATTAAAATTGATCAAATATGATAGATAAAATTGCCACATTTTCCGAATCTTATCACATATTATAACACTAATTTGTATTGTTAGTTTTGCCAAAATTATTGCCTAAGCACTTCGATGAAAAAAATACAAGATTTTGGTGTTCCTAGAAAGCCAGAACAACGATAAATTTTACAATATTCTAATAGGTAAATATTTATTGTTTTTTATTATCTTGTTTAATAATAGTGGGGAAAAAATTTGAATTATAAGATATACAATTTTTTACAACATTATAAAGAATGTAATTTTATTTTGCAAAACAATAAAATTGAGCAAATGTGATAAAATTGTAAAACATTAAAATTGATCAAATATGATAGATAAAATTGCCACATTTTCCGAATCTTATCACATATTATAACACTAATTTGTATTGTTAGTTTTGCCAAAATTATTGCCTAAGCACTTCGATGAAAAAAATACAAGATTTTGGTGTTCCTAGAAAGCCAGAACAACGATAAATTTTACAATATTCTAATAGGTAAATATTTATTGTTTTTTATTATCTTGTTTAATAATAGTGGGGAAAAAATTTGAATTATAAGATATACAATTTTTTACAACATTATAAAGAATGTAATTTTATTTTGCAAAACAATAAAATTGAGCAAATGTGATAAAATTGTAAAACATTAAAATTGATCAAATATGATAGATAAAATTGCCACATTTTCCGAATCTTATCACATATTATAACACTAATTTGTATTGTTAGTTTTGCCAAAATTATTGCCTAAGCACTTCGATGAAAAAAATACAAGATTTTGGTGTTCCTAGAAAGCCAGAACAACGATAAATTTTACAATATTCTAATAGGTAAATATTTATTGTTTTTTATTATCTTGTTTAATAATAGTGGGGAAAAAATTTGAATTATAAGATATACAATTTTTTACAACATTATAAAGAATGTAATTTTATTTTGCAAAACAATAAAATTGAGCAAATGTGATAAAATTGTAAAACATTAAAATTGATCAAATATGATAGATAAAATTGCCACATTTTCCGAATCTTATCACATATTATAACACTAATTTGTATTGTTAGTTTTGCCAAAATTATTGCCTAAGCACTTCGATGAAAAAAATACAAGATTTTGGTGTTCCTAGAAAGCCAGAACAACGATAAATTTTACAATATTCTAATAGGTAAATATTTATTGTTTTTTATTATCTTGTTTAATAATAGTGGGGAAAAAATTTGAATTATAAGATATACAATTTTTTACAACATTATAAAGAATGTAATTTTATTTTGCAAAACAATAAAATTGAGCAAATGTGATAAAATTGTAAAACATTAAAATTGATCAAATATGATAGATAAAATTGCCACATTTTCCGAATCTTATCACATATTATAACACTAATTTGTATTGTTAGTTTTGCCAAAATTATTGCCTAAGCACTTCGATGAAAAAAATACAAGATTTTGGTGTTCCTAGAAAGCCAGAACAACGATAAATTTTACAATATTCTAATAGGTAAATATTTATTGTTTTTTATTATCTTGTTTAATAATAGTGGGGAAAAAATTTGAATTATAAGATATACAATTTTTTACAACATTATAAAGAATGTAATTTTATTTTGCAAAACAATAAAATTGAGCAAATGTGATAAAATTGTAAAACATTAAAATTGATCAAATATGATAGATAAAATTGCCACATTTTCCGAATCTTATCACATATTATAACACTAATTTGTATTGTTAGTTTTGCCAAAATTATTGCCTAAGCACTTCGATGAAAAAAATACAAGATTTTGGTGTTCCTAGAAAGCCAGAACAACGATAAATTTTACAATATTCTAATAGGTAAATATTTATTGTTTTTTATTATCTTGTTTAATAATAGTGGGGAAAAAATTTGAATTATAAGATATACAATTTTTTACAACATTATAAAGAATGTAATTTTATTTTGCAAAACAATAAAATTGAGCAAATGTGATAAAATTGTAAAACATTAAAATTGATCAAATATGATAGATAAAATTGCCACATTTTCCGAATCTTATCACATATTATAACACTAATTTGTATTGTTAGTTTTGCCAAAATTATTGCCTAAGCACTTCGATGAAAAAAATACAAGATTTTGGTGTTCCTAGAAAGCCAGAACAACGATAAATTTTACAATATTCTAATAGGTAAATATTTATTGTTTTTTATTATCTTGTTTAATAATAGTGGGGAAAAAATTTGAATTATAAGATATACAATTTTTTACAACATTATAAAGAATGTAATTTTATTTTGCAAAACAATAAAATTGAGCAAATGTGATAAAATTGTAAAACATTAAAATTGATCAAATATGATAGATAAAATTGCCACATTTTCCGAATCTTATCACATATTATAACACTAATTTGTATTGTTAGTTTTGCCAAAATTATTGCCTAAGCACTTCGATGAAAAAAATACAAGATTTTGGTGTTCCTAGAAAGCCAGAACAACGATAAATTTTACAATATTCTAATAGGTAAATATTTATTGTTTTTTATTATCTTGTTTAATAATAGTGGGGAAAAAATTTGAATTATAAGATATACAATTTTTTACAACATTATAAAGAATGTAATTTTATTTTGCAAAACAATAAAATTGAGCAAATGTGATAAAATTGTAAAACATTAAAATTGATCAAATATGATAGATAAAATTGCCACATTTTCCGAATCTTATCACATATTATAACACTAATTTGTATTGTTAGTTTTGCCAAAATTATTGCCTAAGCACTTCGATGAAAAAAATACAAGATTTTGGTGTTCCTAGAAAGCCAGAACAACGATAAATTTTACAATATTCTAATAGGTAAATATTTATTGTTTTTTATTATCTTGTTTAATAATAGTGGGGAAAAAATTTGAATTATAAGATATACAATTTTTTACAACATTATAAAGAATGTAATTTTATTTTGCAAAACAATAAAATTGAGCAAATGTGATAAAATTGTAAAACATTAAAATTGATCAAATATGATAGATAAAATTGCCACATTTTCCGAATCTTATCACATATTATAACACTAATTTGTATTGTTAGTTTTGCCAAAATTATTGCCTAAGCACTTCGATGAAAAAAATACAAGATTTTGGTGTTCCTAGAAAGCCAGAACAACGATAAATTTTACAATATTCTAATAGGTAAATATTTATTGTTTTTTATTATCTTGTTTAATAATAGTGGGGAAAAAATTTGAATTATAAGATATACAATTTTTTACAACATTATAAAGAATGTAATTTTATTTTGCAAAACAATAAAATTGAGCAAATGTGATAAAATTGTAAAACATTAAAATTGATCAAATATGATAGATAAAATTGCCACATTTTCCGAATCTTATCACATATTATAACACTAATTTGTATTGTTAGTTTTGCCAAAATTATTGCCTAAGCACTTCGATGAAAAAAATACAAGATTTTGGTGTTCCTAGAAAGCCAGAACAACGATAAATTTTACAATATTCTAATAGGTAAATATTTATTGTTTTTTATTATCTTGTTTAATAATAGTGGGGAAAAAATTTGAATTATAAGATATACAATTTTTTACAACATTATAAAGAATGTAATTTTATTTTGCAAAACAATAAAATTGAGCAAATGTGATAAAATTGTAAAACATTAAAATTGATCAAATATGATAGATAAAATTGCCACATTTTCCGAATCTTATCACATATTATAACACTAATTTGTATTGTTAGTTTTGCCAAAATTATTGCCTAAGCACTTCGATGAAAAAAATACAAGATTTTGGTGTTCCTAGAAAGCCAGAACAACGATAAATTTTACAATATTCTAATAGGTAAATATTTATTGTTTTTTATTATCTTGTTTAATAATAGTGGGGAAAAAATTTGAATTATAAGATATACAATTTTTTACAACATTATAAAGAATGTAATTTTATTTTGCAAAACAATAAAATTGAGCAAATGTGATAAAATTGTAAAACATTAAAATTGATCAAATATGATAGATAAAATTGCCACATTTTCCGAATCTTATCACATATTATAACACTAATTTGTATTGTTAGTTTTGCCAAAATTATTGCCTAAGCACTTCGATGAAAAAAATACAAGATTTTGGTGTTCCTAGAAAGCCAGAACAACGATAAATTTTACAATATTCTAATAGGTAAATATTTATTGTTTTTTATTATCTTGTTTAATAATAGTGGGGAAAAAATTTGAATTATAAGATATACAATTTTTTACAACATTATAAAGAATGTAATTTTATTTTGCAAAACAATAAAATTGAGCAAATGTGATAAAATTGTAAAACATTAAAATTGATCAAATATGATAGATAAAATTGCCACATTTTCCGAATCTTATCACATATTATAACACTAATTTGTATTGTTAGTTTTGCCAAAATTATTGCCTAAGCACTTCGATGAAAAAAATACAAGATTTTGGTGTTCCTAGAAAGCCAGAACAACGATAAATTTTACAATATTCTAATAGGTAAATATTTATTGTTTTTTATTATCTTGTTTAATAATAGTGGGGAAAAAATTTGAATTATAAGATATACAATTTTTTACAACATTATAAAGAATGTAATTTTATTTTGCAAAACAATAAAATTGAGCAAATGTGATAAAATTGTAAAACATTAAAATTGATCAAATATGATAGATAAAATTGCCACATTTTCCGAATCTTATCACATATTATAACACTAATTTGTATTGTTAGTTTTGCCAAAATTATTGCCTAAGCACTTCGATGAAAAAAATACAAGATTTTGGTGTTCCTAGAAAGCCAGAACAACGATAAATTTTACAATATTCTAATAGGTAAATATTTATTGTTTTTTATTATCTTGTTTAATAATAGTGGGGAAAAAATTTGAATTATAAGATATACAATTTTTTACAACATTATAAAGAATGTAATTTTATTTTGCAAAACAATAAAATTGAGCAAATGTGATAAAATTGTAAAACATTAAAATTGATCAAATATGATAGATAAAATTGCCACATTTTCCGAATCTTATCACATATTATAACACTAATTTGTATTGTTAGTTTTGCCAAAATTATTGCCTAAGCACTTCGATGAAAAAAATACAAGATTTTGGTGTTCCTAGAAAGCCAGAACAACGATAAATTTTACAATATTCTAATAGGTAAATATTTATTGTTTTTTATTATCTTGTTTAATAATAGTGGGGAAAAAATTTGAATTATAAGATATACAATTTTTTACAACATTATAAAGAATGTAATTTTATTTTGCAAAACAATAAAATTGAGCAAATGTGATAAAATTGTAAAACATTAAAATTGATCAAATATGATAGATAAAATTGCCACATTTTCCGAATCTTATCACATATTATAACACTAATTTGTATTGTTAGTTTTGCCAAAATTATTGCCTAAGCACTTCGATGAAAAAAATACAAGATTTTGGTGTTCCTAGAAAGCCAGAACAACGATAAATTTTACAATATTCTAATAGGTAAATATTTATTGTTTTTTATTATCTTGTTTAATAATAGTGGGGAAAAAATTTGAATTATAAGATATACAATTTTTTACAACATTATAAAGAATGTAATTTTATTTTGCAAAACAATAAAATTGAGCAAATGTGATAAAATTGTAAAACATTAAAATTGATCAAATATGATAGATAAAATTGCCACATTTTCCGAATCTTATCACATATTATAACACTAATTTGTATTGTTAGTTTTGCCAAAATTATTGCCTAAGCACTTCGATGAAAAAAATACAAGATTTTGGTGTTCCTAGAAAGCCAGAACAACGATAAATTTTACAATATTCTAATAGGTAAATATTTATTGTTTTTTATTATCTTGTTTAATAATAGTGGGGAAAAAATTTGAATTATAAGATATACAATTTTTTACAACATTATAAAGAATGTAATTTTATTTTGCAAAACAATAAAATTGAGCAAATGTGATAAAATTGTAAAACATTAAAATTGATCAAATATGATAGATAAAATTGCCACATTTTCCGAATCTTATCACATATTATAACACTAATTTGTATTGTTAGTTTTGCCAAAATTATTGCCTAAGCACTTCGATGAAAAAAATACAAGATTTTGGTGTTCCTAGAAAGCCAGAACAACGATAAATTTTACAATATTCTAATAGGTAAATATTTATTGTTTTTTATTATCTTGTTTAATAATAGTGGGGAAAAAATTTGAATTATAAGATATACAATTTTTTACAACATTATAAAGAATGTAATTTTATTTTGCAAAACAATAAAATTGAGCAAATGTGATAAAATTGTAAAACATTAAAATTGATCAAATATGATAGATAAAATTGCCACATTTTCCGAATCTTATCACATATTATAACACTAATTTGTATTGTTAGTTTTGCCAAAATTATTGCCTAAGCACTTCGATGAAAAAAATACAAGATTTTGGTGTTCCTAGAAAGCCAGAACAACGATAAATTTTACAATATTCTAATAGGTAAATATTTATTGTTTTTTATTATCTTGTTTAATAATAGTGGGGAAAAAATTTGAATTATAAGATATACAATTTTTTACAACATTATAAAGAATGTAATTTTATTTTGCAAAACAATAAAATTGAGCAAATGTGATAAAATTGTAAAACATTAAAATTGATCAAATATGATAGATAAAATTGCCACATTTTCCGAATCTTATCACATATTATAACACTAATTTGTATTGTTAGTTTTGCCAAAATTATTGCCTAAGCACTTCGATGAAAAAAATACAAGATTTTGGTGTTCCTAGAAAGCCAGAACAACGATAAATTTTACAATATTCTAATAGGTAAATATTTATTGTTTTTTATTATCTTGTTTAATAATAGTGGGGAAAAAATTTGAATTATAAGATATACAATTTTTTACAACATTATAAAGAATGTAATTTTATTTTGCAAAACAATAAAATTGAGCAAATGTGATAAAATTGTAAAACATTAAAATTGATCAAATATGATAGATAAAATTGCCACATTTTCCGAATCTTATCACATATTATAACACTAATTTGTATTGTTAGTTTTGCCAAAATTATTGCCTAAGCACTTCGATGAAAAAAATACAAGATTTTGGTGTTCCTAGAAAGCCAGAACAACGATAAATTTTACAATATTCTAATAGGTAAATATTTATTGTTTTTTATTATCTTGTTTAATAATAGTGGGGAAAAAATTTGAATTATAAGATATACAATTTTTTACAACATTATAAAGAATGTAATTTTATTTTGCAAAACAATAAAATTGAGCAAATGTGATAAAATTGTAAAACATTAAAATTGATCAAATATGATAGATAAAATTGCCACATTTTCCGAATCTTATCACATATTATAACACTAATTTGTATTGTTAGTTTTGCCAAAATTATTGCCTAAGCACTTCGATGAAAAAAATACAAGATTTTGGTGTTCCTAGAAAGCCAGAACAACGATAAATTTTACAATATTCTAATAGGTAAATATTTATTGTTTTTTATTATCTTGTTTAATAATAGTGGGGAAAAAATTTGAATTATAAGATATACAATTTTTTACAACATTATAAAGAATGTAATTTTATTTTGCAAAACAATAAAATTGAGCAAATGTGATAAAATTGTAAAACATTAAAATTGATCAAATATGATAGATAAAATTGCCACATTTTCCGAATCTTATCACATATTATAACACTAATTTGTATTGTTAGTTTTGCCAAAATTATTGCCTAAGCACTTCGATGAAAAAAATACAAGATTTTGGTGTTCCTAGAAAGCCAGAACAACGATAAATTTTACAATATTCTAATAGGTAAATATTTATTGTTTTTTATTATCTTGTTTAATAATAGTGGGGAAAAAATTTGAATTATAAGATATACAATTTTTTACAACATTATAAAGAATGTAATTTTATTTTGCAAAACAATAAAATTGAGCAAATGTGATAAAATTGTAAAACATTAAAATTGATCAAATATGATAGATAAAATTGCCACATTTTCCGAATCTTATCACATATTATAACACTAATTTGTATTGTTAGTTTTGCCAAAATTATTGCCTAAGCACTTCGATGAAAAAAATACAAGATTTTGGTGTTCCTAGAAAGCCAGAACAACGATAAATTTTACAATATTCTAATAGGTAAATATTTATTGTTTTTTATTATCTTGTTTAATAATAGTGGGGAAAAAATTTGAATTATAAGATATACAATTTTTTACAACATTATAAAGAATGTAATTTTATTTTGCAAAACAATAAAATTGAGCAAATGTGATAAAATTGTAAAACATTAAAATTGATCAAATATGATAGATAAAATTGCCACATTTTCCGAATCTTATCACATATTATAACACTAATTTGTATTGTTAGTTTTGCCAAAATTATTGCCTAAGCACTTCGATGAAAAAAATACAAGATTTTGGTGTTCCTAGAAAGCCAGAACAACGATAAATTTTACAATATTCTAATAGGTAAATATTTATTGTTTTTTATTATCTTGTTTAATAATAGTGGGGAAAAAATTTGAATTATAAGATATACAATTTTTTACAACATTATAAAGAATGTAATTTTATTTTGCAAAACAATAAAATTGAGCAAATGTGATAAAATTGTAAAACATTAAAATTGATCAAATATGATAGATAAAATTGCCACATTTTCCGAATCTTATCACATATTATAACACTAATTTGTATTGTTAGTTTTGCCAAAATTATTGCCTAAGCACTTCGATGAAAAAAATACAAGATTTTGGTGTTCCTAGAAAGCCAGAACAACGATAAATTTTACAATATTCTAATAGGTAAATATTTATTGTTTTTTATTATCTTGTTTAATAATAGTGGGGAAAAAATTTGAATTATAAGATATACAATTTTTTACAACATTATAAAGAATGTAATTTTATTTTGCAAAACAATAAAATTGAGCAAATGTGATAAAATTGTAAAACATTAAAATTGATCAAATATGATAGATAAAATTGCCACATTTTCCGAATCTTATCACATATTATAACACTAATTTGTATTGTTAGTTTTGCCAAAATTATTGCCTAAGCACTTCGATGAAAAAAATACAAGATTTTGGTGTTCCTAGAAAGCCAGAACAACGATAAATTTTACAATATTCTAATAGGTAAATATTTATTGTTTTTTATTATCTTGTTTAATAATAGTGGGGAAAAAATTTGAATTATAAGATATACAATTTTTTACAACATTATAAAGAATGTAATTTTATTTTGCAAAACAATAAAATTGAGCAAATGTGATAAAATTGTAAAACATTAAAATTGATCAAATATGATAGATAAAATTGCCACATTTTCCGAATCTTATCACATATTATAACACTAATTTGTATTGTTAGTTTTGCCAAAATTATTGCCTAAGCACTTCGATGAAAAAAATACAAGATTTTGGTGTTCCTAGAAAGCCAGAACAACGATAAATTTTACAATATTCTAATAGGTAAATATTTATTGTTTTTTATTATCTTGTTTAATAATAGTGGGGAAAAAATTTGAATTATAAGATATACAATTTTTTACAACATTATAAAGAATGTAATTTTATTTTGCAAAACAATAAAATTGAGCAAATGTGATAAAATTGTAAAACATTAAAATTGATCAAATATGATAGATAAAATTGCCACATTTTCCGAATCTTATCACATATTATAACACTAATTTGTATTGTTAGTTTTGCCAAAATTATTGCCTAAGCACTTCGATGAAAAAAATACAAGATTTTGGTGTTCCTAGAAAGCCAGAACAACGATAAATTTTACAATATTCTAATAGGTAAATATTTATTGTTTTTTATTATCTTGTTTAATAATAGTGGGGAAAAAATTTGAATTATAAGATATACAATTTTTTACAACATTATAAAGAATGTAATTTTATTTTGCAAAACAATAAAATTGAGCAAATGTGATAAAATTGTAAAACATTAAAATTGATCAAATATGATAGATAAAATTGCCACATTTTCCGAATCTTATCACATATTATAACACTAATTTGTATTGTTAGTTTTGCCAAAATTATTGCCTAAGCACTTCGATGAAAAAAATACAAGATTTTGGTGTTCCTAGAAAGCCAGAACAACGATAAATTTTACAATATTCTAATAGGTAAATATTTATTGTTTTTTATTATCTTGTTTAATAATAGTGGGGAAAAAATTTGAATTATAAGATATACAATTTTTTACAACATTATAAAGAATGTAATTTTATTTTGCAAAACAATAAAATTGAGCAAATGTGATAAAATTGTAAAACATTAAAATTGATCAAATATGATAGATAAAATTGCCACATTTTCCGAATCTTATCACATATTATAACACTAATTTGTATTGTTAGTTTTGCCAAAATTATTGCCTAAGCACTTCGATGAAAAAAATACAAGATTTTGGTGTTCCTAGAAAGCCAGAACAACGATAAATTTTACAATATTCTAATAGGTAAATATTTATTGTTTTTTATTATCTTGTTTAATAATAGTGGGGAAAAAATTTGAATTATAAGATATACAATTTTTTACAACATTATAAAGAATGTAATTTTATTTTGCAAAACAATAAAATTGAGCAAATGTGATAAAATTGTAAAACATTAAAATTGATCAAATATGATAGATAAAATTGCCACATTTTCCGAATCTTATCACATATTATAACACTAATTTGTATTGTTAGTTTTGCCAAAATTATTGCCTAAGCACTTCGATGAAAAAAATACAAGATTTTGGTGTTCCTAGAAAGCCAGAACAACGATAAATTTTACAATATTCTAATAGGTAAATATTTATTGTTTTTTATTATCTTGTTTAATAATAGTGGGGAAAAAATTTGAATTATAAGATATACAATTTTTTACAACATTATAAAGAATGTAATTTTATTTTGCAAAACAATAAAATTGAGCAAATGTGATAAAATTGTAAAACATTAAAATTGATCAAATATGATAGATAAAATTGCCACATTTTCCGAATCTTATCACATATTATAACACTAATTTGTATTGTTAGTTTTGCCAAAATTATTGCCTAAGCACTTCGATGAAAAAAATACAAGATTTTGGTGTTCCTAGAAAGCCAGAACAACGATAAATTTTACAATATTCTAATAGGTAAATATTTATTGTTTTTTATTATCTTGTTTAATAATAGTGGGGAAAAAATTTGAATTATAAGATATACAATTTTTTACAACATTATAAAGAATGTAATTTTATTTTGCAAAACAATAAAATTGAGCAAATGTGATAAAATTGTAAAACATTAAAATTGATCAAATATGATAGATAAAATTGCCACATTTTCCGAATCTTATCACATATTATAACACTAATTTGTATTGTTAGTTTTGCCAAAATTATTGCCTAAGCACTTCGATGAAAAAAATACAAGATTTTGGTGTTCCTAGAAAGCCAGAACAACGATAAATTTTACAATATTCTAATAGGTAAATATTTATTGTTTTTTATTATCTTGTTTAATAATAGTGGGGAAAAAATTTGAATTATAAGATATACAATTTTTTACAACATTATAAAGAATGTAATTTTATTTTGCAAAACAATAAAATTGAGCAAATGTGATAAAATTGTAAAACATTAAAATTGATCAAATATGATAGATAAAATTGCCACATTTTCCGAATCTTATCACATATTATAACACTAATTTGTATTGTTAGTTTTGCCAAAATTATTGCCTAAGCACTTCGATGAAAAAAATACAAGATTTTGGTGTTCCTAGAAAGCCAGAACAACGATAAATTTTACAATATTCTAATAGGTAAATATTTATTGTTTTTTATTATCTTGTTTAATAATAGTGGGGAAAAAATTTGAATTATAAGATATACAATTTTTTACAACATTATAAAGAATGTAATTTTATTTTGCAAAACAATAAAATTGAGCAAATGTGATAAAATTGTAAAACATTAAAATTGATCAAATATGATAGATAAAATTGCCACATTTTCCGAATCTTATCACATATTATAACACTAATTTGTATTGTTAGTTTTGCCAAAATTATTGCCTAAGCACTTCGATGAAAAAAATACAAGATTTTGGTGTTCCTAGAAAGCCAGAACAACGATAAATTTTACAATATTCTAATAGGTAAATATTTATTGTTTTTTATTATCTTGTTTAATAATAGTGGGGAAAAAATTTGAATTATAAGATATACAATTTTTTACAACATTATAAAGAATGTAATTTTATTTTGCAAAACAATAAAATTGAGCAAATGTGATAAAATTGTAAAACATTAAAATTGATCAAATATGATAGATAAAATTGCCACATTTTCCGAATCTTATCACATATTATAACACTAATTTGTATTGTTAGTTTTGCCAAAATTATTGCCTAAGCACTTCGATGAAAAAAATACAAGATTTTGGTGTTCCTAGAAAGCCAGAACAACGATAAATTTTACAATATTCTAATAGGTAAATATTTATTGTTTTTTATTATCTTGTTTAATAATAGTGGGGAAAAAATTTGAATTATAAGATATACAATTTTTTACAACATTATAAAGAATGTAATTTTATTTTGCAAAACAATAAAATTGAGCAAATGTGATAAAATTGTAAAACATTAAAATTGATCAAATATGATAGATAAAATTGCCACATTTTCCGAATCTTATCACATATTATAACACTAATTTGTATTGTTAGTTTTGCCAAAATTATTGCCTAAGCACTTCGATGAAAAAAATACAAGATTTTGGTGTTCCTAGAAAGCCAGAACAACGATAAATTTTACAATATTCTAATAGGTAAATATTTATTGTTTTTTATTATCTTGTTTAATAATAGTGGGGAAAAAATTTGAATTATAAGATATACAATTTTTTACAACATTATAAAGAATGTAATTTTATTTTGCAAAACAATAAAATTGAGCAAATGTGATAAAATTGTAAAACATTAAAATTGATCAAATATGATAGATAAAATTGCCACATTTTCCGAATCTTATCACATATTATAACACTAATTTGTATTGTTAGTTTTGCCAAAATTATTGCCTAAGCACTTCGATGAAAAAAATACAAGATTTTGGTGTTCCTAGAAAGCCAGAACAACGATAAATTTTACAATATTCTAATAGGTAAATATTTATTGTTTTTTATTATCTTGTTTAATAATAGTGGGGAAAAAATTTGAATTATAAGATATACAATTTTTTACAACATTATAAAGAATGTAATTTTATTTTGCAAAACAATAAAATTGAGCAAATGTGATAAAATTGTAAAACATTAAAATTGATCAAATATGATAGATAAAATTGCCACATTTTCCGAATCTTATCACATATTATAACACTAATTTGTATTGTTAGTTTTGCCAAAATTATTGCCTAAGCACTTCGATGAAAAAAATACAAGATTTTGGTGTTCCTAGAAAGCCAGAACAACGATAAATTTTACAATATTCTAATAGGTAAATATTTATTGTTTTTTATTATCTTGTTTAATAATAGTGGGGAAAAAATTTGAATTATAAGATATACAATTTTTTACAACATTATAAAGAATGTAATTTTATTTTGCAAAACAATAAAATTGAGCAAATGTGATAAAATTGTAAAACATTAAAATTGATCAAATATGATAGATAAAATTGCCACATTTTCCGAATCTTATCACATATTATAACACTAATTTGTATTGTTAGTTTTGCCAAAATTATTGCCTAAGCACTTCGATGAAAAAAATACAAGATTTTGGTGTTCCTAGAAAGCCAGAACAACGATAAATTTTACAATATTCTAATAGGTAAATATTTATTGTTTTTTATTATCTTGTTTAATAATAGTGGGGAAAAAATTTGAATTATAAGATATACAATTTTTTACAACATTATAAAGAATGTAATTTTATTTTGCAAAACAATAAAATTGAGCAAATGTGATAAAATTGTAAAACATTAAAATTGATCAAATATGATAGATAAAATTGCCACATTTTCCGAATCTTATCACATATTATAACACTAATTTGTATTGTTAGTTTTGCCAAAATTATTGCCTAAGCACTTCGATGAAAAAAATACAAGATTTTGGTGTTCCTAGAAAGCCAGAACAACGATAAATTTTACAATATTCTAATAGGTAAATATTTATTGTTTTTTATTATCTTGTTTAATAATAGTGGGGAAAAAATTTGAATTATAAGATATACAATTTTTTACAACATTATAAAGAATGTAATTTTATTTTGCAAAACAATAAAATTGAGCAAATGTGATAAAATTGTAAAACATTAAAATTGATCAAATATGATAGATAAAATTGCCACATTTTCCGAATCTTATCACATATTATAACACTAATTTGTATTGTTAGTTTTGCCAAAATTATTGCCTAAGCACTTCGATGAAAAAAATACAAGATTTTGGTGTTCCTAGAAAGCCAGAACAACGATAAATTTTACAATATTCTAATAGGTAAATATTTATTGTTTTTTATTATCTTGTTTAATAATAGTGGGGAAAAAATTTGAATTATAAGATATACAATTTTTTACAACATTATAAAGAATGTAATTTTATTTTGCAAAACAATAAAATTGAGCAAATGTGATAAAATTGTAAAACATTAAAATTGATCAAATATGATAGATAAAATTGCCACATTTTCCGAATCTTATCACATATTATAACACTAATTTGTATTGTTAGTTTTGCCAAAATTATTGCCTAAGCACTTCGATGAAAAAAATACAAGATTTTGGTGTTCCTAGAAAGCCAGAACAACGATAAATTTTACAATATTCTAATAGGTAAATATTTATTGTTTTTTATTATCTTGTTTAATAATAGTGGGGAAAAAATTTGAATTATAAGATATACAATTTTTTACAACATTATAAAGAATGTAATTTTATTTTGCAAAACAATAAAATTGAGCAAATGTGATAAAATTGTAAAACATTAAAATTGATCAAATATGATAGATAAAATTGCCACATTTTCCGAATCTTATCACATATTATAACACTAATTTGTATTGTTAGTTTTGCCAAAATTATTGCCTAAGCACTTCGATGAAAAAAATACAAGATTTTGGTGTTCCTAGAAAGCCAGAACAACGATAAATTTTACAATATTCTAATAGGTAAATATTTATTGTTTTTTATTATCTTGTTTAATAATAGTGGGGAAAAAATTTGAATTATAAGATATACAATTTTTTACAACATTATAAAGAATGTAATTTTATTTTGCAAAACAATAAAATTGAGCAAATGTGATAAAATTGTAAAACATTAAAATTGATCAAATATGATAGATAAAATTGCCACATTTTCCGAATCTTATCACATATTATAACACTAATTTGTATTGTTAGTTTTGCCAAAATTATTGCCTAAGCACTTCGATGAAAAAAATACAAGATTTTGGTGTTCCTAGAAAGCCAGAACAACGATAAATTTTACAATATTCTAATAGGTAAATATTTATTGTTTTTTATTATCTTGTTTAATAATAGTGGGGAAAAAATTTGAATTATAAGATATACAATTTTTTACAACATTATAAAGAATGTAATTTTATTTTGCAAAACAATAAAATTGAGCAAATGTGATAAAATTGTAAAACATTAAAATTGATCAAATATGATAGATAAAATTGCCACATTTTCCGAATCTTATCACATATTATAACACTAATTTGTATTGTTAGTTTTGCCAAAATTATTGCCTAAGCACTTCGATGAAAAAAATACAAGATTTTGGTGTTCCTAGAAAGCCAGAACAACGATAAATTTTACAATATTCTAATAGGTAAATATTTATTGTTTTTTATTATCTTGTTTAATAATAGTGGGGAAAAAATTTGAATTATAAGATATACAATTTTTTACAACATTATAAAGAATGTAATTTTATTTTGCAAAACAATAAAATTGAGCAAATGTGATAAAATTGTAAAACATTAAAATTGATCAAATATGATAGATAAAATTGCCACATTTTCCGAATCTTATCACATATTATAACACTAATTTGTATTGTTAGTTTTGCCAAAATTATTGCCTAAGCACTTCGATGAAAAAAATACAAGATTTTGGTGTTCCTAGAAAGCCAGAACAACGATAAATTTTACAATATTCTAATAGGTAAATATTTATTGTTTTTTATTATCTTGTTTAATAATAGTGGGGAAAAAATTTGAATTATAAGATATACAATTTTTTACAACATTATAAAGAATGTAATTTTATTTTGCAAAACAATAAAATTGAGCAAATGTGATAAAATTGTAAAACATTAAAATTGATCAAATATGATAGATAAAATTGCCACATTTTCCGAATCTTATCACATATTATAACACTAATTTGTATTGTTAGTTTTGCCAAAATTATTGCCTAAGCACTTCGATGAAAAAAATACAAGATTTTGGTGTTCCTAGAAAGCCAGAACAACGATAAATTTTACAATATTCTAATAGGTAAATATTTATTGTTTTTTATTATCTTGTTTAATAATAGTGGGGAAAAAATTTGAATTATAAGATATACAATTTTTTACAACATTATAAAGAATGTAATTTTATTTTGCAAAACAATAAAATTGAGCAAATGTGATAAAATTGTAAAACATTAAAATTGATCAAATATGATAGATAAAATTGCCACATTTTCCGAATCTTATCACATATTATAACACTAATTTGTATTGTTAGTTTTGCCAAAATTATTGCCTAAGCACTTCGATGAAAAAAATACAAGATTTTGGTGTTCCTAGAAAGCCAGAACAACGATAAATTTTACAATATTCTAATAGGTAAATATTTATTGTTTTTTATTATCTTGTTTAATAATAGTGGGGAAAAAATTTGAATTATAAGATATACAATTTTTTACAACATTATAAAGAATGTAATTTTATTTTGCAAAACAATAAAATTGAGCAAATGTGATAAAATTGTAAAACATTAAAATTGATCAAATATGATAGATAAAATTGCCACATTTTCCGAATCTTATCACATATTATAACACTAATTTGTATTGTTAGTTTTGCCAAAATTATTGCCTAAGCACTTCGATGAAAAAAATACAAGATTTTGGTGTTCCTAGAAAGCCAGAACAACGATAAATTTTACAATATTCTAATAGGTAAATATTTATTGTTTTTTATTATCTTGTTTAATAATAGTGGGGAAAAAATTTGAATTATAAGATATACAATTTTTTACAACATTATAAAGAATGTAATTTTATTTTGCAAAACAATAAAATTGAGCAAATGTGATAAAATTGTAAAACATTAAAATTGATCAAATATGATAGATAAAATTGCCACATTTTCCGAATCTTATCACATATTATAACACTAATTTGTATTGTTAGTTTTGCCAAAATTATTGCCTAAGCACTTCGATGAAAAAAATACAAGATTTTGGTGTTCCTAGAAAGCCAGAACAACGATAAATTTTACAATATTCTAATAGGTAAATATTTATTGTTTTTTATTATCTTGTTTAATAATAGTGGGGAAAAAATTTGAATTATAAGATATACAATTTTTTACAACATTATAAAGAATGTAATTTTATTTTGCAAAACAATAAAATTGAGCAAATGTGATAAAATTGTAAAACATTAAAATTGATCAAATATGATAGATAAAATTGCCACATTTTCCGAATCTTATCACATATTATAACACTAATTTGTATTGTTAGTTTTGCCAAAATTATTGCCTAAGCACTTCGATGAAAAAAATACAAGATTTTGGTGTTCCTAGAAAGCCAGAACAACGATAAATTTTACAATATTCTAATAGGTAAATATTTATTGTTTTTTATTATCTTGTTTAATAATAGTGGGGAAAAAATTTGAATTATAAGATATACAATTTTTTACAACATTATAAAGAATGTAATTTTATTTTGCAAAACAATAAAATTGAGCAAATGTGATAAAATTGTAAAACATTAAAATTGATCAAATATGATAGATAAAATTGCCACATTTTCCGAATCTTATCACATATTATAACACTAATTTGTATTGTTAGTTTTGCCAAAATTATTGCCTAAGCACTTCGATGAAAAAAATACAAGATTTTGGTGTTCCTAGAAAGCCAGAACAACGATAAATTTTACAATATTCTAATAGGTAAATATTTATTGTTTTTTATTATCTTGTTTAATAATAGTGGGGAAAAAATTTGAATTATAAGATATACAATTTTTTACAACATTATAAAGAATGTAATTTTATTTTGCAAAACAATAAAATTGAGCAAATGTGATAAAATTGTAAAACATTAAAATTGATCAAATATGATAGATAAAATTGCCACATTTTCCGAATCTTATCACATATTATAACACTAATTTGTATTGTTAGTTTTGCCAAAATTATTGCCTAAGCACTTCGATGAAAAAAATACAAGATTTTGGTGTTCCTAGAAAGCCAGAACAACGATAAATTTTACAATATTCTAATAGGTAAATATTTATTGTTTTTTATTATCTTGTTTAATAATAGTGGGGAAAAAATTTGAATTATAAGATATACAATTTTTTACAACATTATAAAGAATGTAATTTTATTTTGCAAAACAATAAAATTGAGCAAATGTGATAAAATTGTAAAACATTAAAATTGATCAAATATGATAGATAAAATTGCCACATTTTCCGAATCTTATCACATATTATAACACTAATTTGTATTGTTAGTTTTGCCAAAATTATTGCCTAAGCACTTCGATGAAAAAAAATACAAGATTTTGGTGTTCCTAGAAAGCAAGAACAACGATAAATTTTACAATATTCTAATAGTTTTGACCATACTTTTTTTTTTCAGTGTATGAATAAAACATACTAATACTAACCTGCGCACTGTACATTAAACAAAATACTTAAATGCAATACTTGAACAATAATACCTAAACACTTTCAAAATGTCTTCTTTGAATAGTTAACAGCTACTCTGATCTCAAACGTAACAATTTCTTTCTCATTCTTACGTGAATCTTAAAATCTTTAAAGGAACGGATAAACACTTTTAAACATCCAGTAAACAAATTTAAGAAATTATTCTCTCTGTTTAATCGTCTAAATTTGTTCTTTCAAATCCATCCCTTTTGCATGCACTCATTCAACAACACGCTTTCATAGATTTACCGGCGCCTTAATAAGCACCTTTAGTTCGGTCGTCACGCATCCGGTTTCAAGGATATTCTAAGCTGTGCAGTGAATGCAGTAATTACCCGAATCTTTCAGGAGTACTACATGGTGCGGTAACTCTGATGGAGTCAGCTATTTAACACCGTGGTGGGATGCATGAAGAGTTTTGAGAGTCACGCGATAGTGGGGGGGGGGAGGTCAATTCGAATTAAATTGAGTTCTGCTACAAGATGATAAGCTGGCTGACTTTCGCTAGACTGTGCTAATTATTTCGATATGAGAATTAATCTAATCTAGTCAGTTTATGGAGAATAGTAAATTTTACCTAAGTAATCAGCATTACACAATGCATATTGTACACCTTTTTGGTTTCAAAGTAGGTCAGATGGGTAATTTAAGTTGGTGAAATCATGTTCTTGTATTTAAGCTTTAGAGGCCTATGGCTCAATTATATTAAAAAATTTTCATGCATAAAACATAACTTGATTAATTCGGGACGAAATATAGTATTGTAAAGGAAACATTCACAATTAAAAAAAAATAATATTTAACATAAAGTATACTTCGCATACGCTAATTCAACAACAATCTTTTATTTATTTACCGGAGTCGTAGCAAGCACCTATAGTGCGGTCGTCACGCAGCCTGTTTCAAGGATATTTTAGAAAGCAGACCCTTACCTCAATGTTTCATGAGCATTACATGGCGTTCAACTCGGGTGGGGTTTCAAATTTAACACTATGGTGGGATGCATGGTGAAATTGCAAAAGAATATGAGTTATACTTTGTATGTTTTCATCACATGACGGGGTTTTATAGAGTTACTGGAGACTTAACAAGCACTTTTAGTACAGTTGCCGCGCACTTGGTTTCAAGGATATTCTAAGCTATGCATGGAATACAGTAATTACCCGAATCTTTCACGAGTCCTAAAGAGGGCAGCAACTCGGATGGAGTCAGCTTAGAATATCCATAACAACAAACCATAATAAATCATACTTTGCGTGTTTTCACTTAAGAACTCGCCTTTATAGATTTACCGGAGCCTTAACAATCACCTTTAGTACGGCTCTCAAGCGGTACAAGGTTATTTTAAGCCAACTTCAAGGTTGTTTTAAGCAGCAGTGAAATCAGTTATTACTCAAATTTTTCACAAAAATCTTAGCATCAAAACTCTCTATTCTCAGAAAAAGTTGTTAAAAGTTTAACTATGATATCAGTGCCTTGAGCCATAGCATGACGCATATTCACTGCAACCTTCATAACTGCAGGAGTTAAACTGAAACATATTTTCCTTCAAGTTAAATAATACTATCTCATAATTAAGTTTGATAATATAATTTAACAGAGCCCTGTATTAGTTTTTCTGATTATTTAAACGACAATACGCTACGGAAGTTTTAACGGTGAAGAGATCCATGGCATTATTATATTAAAGTCTAAATATTTTAACTTCAAAAATAAAACTTAAAAATAAAACATAAAAACGGAAAATAATATTAGAAGGGTTTAAAATTAAAAGAAAAATTTAGAATTGTTATAGTATACAAAATCTTAAAGAAGAGGCAAAGATTCAAAACCAAATACCGTTTTCCTGTTTGGAAGGACCCGTGGAATTCTTAAAAGTGATATTTCCCTAAACTGCTGATATCACACACACTGTAATATTATAAGTCAATATATGTTCTTTTTAGAAGTTTACCGAGTAATTTAGTTATATCTAGAGGCTTAATGCAAGTCGAAGCAGTATCCATATTTCAGAATATATGTATGGGTGATTCTCACGAAATATGACAATTCGGACCAAAACATTTCTTCAAATTTAAAGTCGTCAAAATAATCTAAATTTTTTTTTTGTATACTTCCTTAGTTACACTTATTAATATCTTACAGACAGCAGTGTAGTTTATTGACATTTTCTCGGGGGAAAAAATAAAATAGAAATTCACCAAATCTTGAATGCCAGGAAAATGACATATTAGCTTAGAAGTTTAAAAAACAGTCATTTTAAGTTATTACTAAGTAACTCAACTTAAGCCTTTATGTTAGATGGACCATAAATTGCTTAATTTAATTCTTTTTATCCACTGTAGAAAGAATCAAAAAAAATTTTTTTGCTGCTGATATGTACAGAATAAAATTGTGGATAATAATCAATCATTAAATAAATAAATAACTTTGATTACACCCAAGCATATTACAATCATACATAAACTTGGTATTGGGTTAATATTTGCTTTCCCTCCTTACAGTATTAGCAGTTAAAAAAAATTCTGGTAACACTTCAATGTCCTGGCATTCATAAGCCAGGAAAATGACAGCCAGGATAATGACAAATTCGCCATTTTATAGCATGTAACTTTACTTTAATTAAATATTTTGGCCTAAGACGTTTATATTCTGTAGAAAACAACAGGATTTCTTAAAATAACTCAGATAAATCTATGTAGTTTATGTTATGAATGGTTTCAAGAAGCCGGGAAAATGACAATACAAAAACCTACTCACCTTGAAAAATTTTTTGAAATAGATTTTGAACCTGAAAATTGGTTCTTTATTCATGCAACACGACATGTTCATGTAAGAATATATATATATATGAAATTATGAACCATATAGAATGATACTTTCTCTTCTATATTTTCTCAATTCCCGTGCAATGCATAATTTAATCTTCCGTGATACTCTCAAGATCTCAAGATACGAAATAACCAAGGTTTAGTCATGCATCACAATATTTAGATGCGCACATTGCTTAAGTTATTTTTTTTCCAGCACATTTTTTTCATAATTCATATCTCTCTTAGTGTACTCTTTTTTATCATTGTTTACAATTTTAACATGCATAATAAAGCCATAAGTGTGCAAGAGTATTGTAATTCAAAATCTTCTGTATTAGAAATATGTACACTAACTCGATTTGCTACGTTAATTTATTTTTCAAATCACGATGATAAAATATAAATGTTATTATTATGGGCTAAAATACGTTTTTAATATTTAAAACATACAAATGTAATGCTTTTCGGACCAAAGAACAAAATACTGATTGAAATATTGATAAATATGGTATGTGACATTAATTTATTATTTTCATGATGATGGTTATCATGCCGTGCATTTACAGTCAAATTTCTAGTACATTGCCTGTATACCACAACAAAAGGAAAATGCTGAGGTAAGAACTTAATATAACCCTACAACCGAAACATTTTGTAGCTAAAGAAATAAATTAGCTCAAAGAAAAATAATGCTCAAGCATATTTTAATGTTAGATGTGTCGCACACACTAAATAAGTGAGTAAATAAGTTCTACACTTGTATTGTTTAAAAAGTTAGCCGTTACATTGATTGTTAAGAAAAGAAAAAAAAAAGCTTTTATAATATAATTTTTCATCACATTTTAATTTTTATAAAATGTGATTAAAATTAAAGAATTGTTATAATTTAATTGTAATAAGATTAAAAATGATTTAAAAATTAAATTTTTGAGAATATTATTATGAAATATTATATTGTTTTGAAATATTATATTATTTTGAAATATTATATTATTTTGAAATATTATATTATTTTGAAATATTATATTATTTTTATGAAAATATTATTATGAATTATGAAATTAAAGAAATTTTAAAAAGCTTGGAACTATGTACTGCATATAATGCCATCACAATGGTATAGTTATGGTACTATAACGTATTCAACTATATTTTTTGCTCTGAGAAGAAAATAAATAGATTCATTTTAGTTTTACGTGCAAAAAAAATTATACTTTTAAGATTTGCTTAGCGCATCACTGAACATGATATATTACGTAAGCATTTGTAAGCATATATTACGTAAGCATTTTTAATAACTCCGAATTGATCTGAATTGAACTGATAAAGTATTACTTTAGAATTGAATGTTTATTTTACATCATTTAAAATAACAGAAATAAGCTTTCTAAAGGACAGTTTTAAGTATAGATACGTCATATGGTTTAACTAGAGAAAAGCTTTAATTTTTATTATAATGCCAATGAAATAAAAGTAATCAAATCAAAATATATTTTTACTAAATTTACTATATGGCAGGCAAATGATTTTAAACGGTAATTAGTACACATAGATGTACTCAATTAATACAGTTAACACGCATTGGTAACAATGTAGCATTATCAGCAATTTATCATGCATATTAGAGTTAAAATTCAATATCAAATTATGGAACTATACTAAAATCTTAAGGATAATATTCATAACACAGATGCATTTTATGTTCATTCGATACATAATTGCCAATTTTACGTCGAAAATACATCCTTTGTCTTACACTAAAAGCGACATATCTTTAGTAGCGTTTGACAGCTATTAAACAGTTGCAAGTGTTCTACGTCGGCATCATTTAATTCTAATTAGTTAAGCACAAGTATATATAACAGGCTTAGCAACGATTATGATTTAATGCTCCATTATCAAGTGCATAGGATGAGTGATTCTAAACGAATCTATTTGGATACTATGTTTATTTCGTGACTATAAAATGCTTTGAAATTTAAAAACCAAGTAAAGCATAATTGACAAATAATTAACGCAATATAATTGAAATCGTGGAACATAATTTTATTGTGGAAAGAACTTTAAACTCATTATAATTAGGATTATAATTAGGATTATAACTAGTTTTCACTCAAATAATAAATCCATAACGTTTTAAATTTTTTTCCTTATATTTATATCTTTGAACTTAAATTTAATTTAAAACCTGAAAATTGGAATCATTTTAACTCGAAACTAAGAAACAAAGATTCAATAGCGAAAACACAAAGTAGTTTTGAAATGCTAAGTTGTTATAAAATATTTTAAGCGATGACTTTCCTTAGACTCTAAAATTTAGTTATTTGTGAACTCCTATTCTCATTTCAGAGATAGGAGCTTCTAGTTACAAAATCTTATACTCAATCGTTTTTTTTTACTTTTTTTTCGCAAATGTTTAGCCGAAAGGCATTTACTATGACTATATTATAATCATGATGGCCAAATTAAAACTGAGTCCAAAAATTCAAGATAATATGTCACTAAAGTCGATAAGTTTAACTATTGTAAATTACCATTAAAATAATATAAGTAAATTACCATTGATATTATACGTAAATAATTAAATTTCGTTGATATTATAAGTAAATTACCATTAATATCATAAATGATTAAAGGGTTGCTTTTAATTTAGCCACATTGTTTAACAAACTGTTTTTTATCGTTAAGTTTAAAATCTCATAATAATAATCATTGTTCTTCGTAATCACCTTATTCAGCTTCATAAAATAAATTTTTTAATTGATATGAGATTTTACGAACCACTATCAGATTTGCGCATATAACCTGTAGCGTTTTATTTCTGATCTCAACTAAGACTGATTGAACTATGGATTAAACACCGAGGG
Source organism: Parasteatoda lunata (assembly GCA_949128135.1). Classification (NCBI taxonomy): domain Eukaryota; kingdom Metazoa; phylum Arthropoda; class Arachnida; order Araneae; family Theridiidae; genus Parasteatoda; species Parasteatoda lunata. The sequence goes on from OX421972.1 coordinate 83,589,846, forward strand.
ACAAACAAGCGTTTATGGTTATTTTTCGTGTAAAATTAACCCACATTTGTGCTACATGCTGAATAAAAACACGTTAAACTCTCATTCTTCATCCTACGTCAAGGAGATTCCAAACAATGAAAAAACACTCTAATATATATGTATATATATATATATATATATATATATATATATATATATATATATGTATATGTATATGTATATGTATATATGTATATGTATATATGTATATGTATATATGTATATGTATATATGTATATGTATATATGTATATGTATATATGTATATGTATATATGTATATGTATATATATATGTATATATATATATATGTATATATATATATGTATATATATATGTATATATATATGTATATATATATATGTATATATATATATATGTATATATATATATATGTATATATATATATATGTATATATATATATATGTATATATATATGTATAAATATATGTATATATATGTATGTATATATATATATATGTATATATATATTTATATTTATATATATATTTATATTTATATATATATATATATGTATATATATATTTATATTTATATATATATATATATTTATATTTATATATATATATATATGTGTGTGTGTGTTACCGGCAAAGTATAAAAAATAAATCTCCGATTCGTCAAAATGTCATTCAAAAATGACAAATTCAAAACGTCATCCGATTTGATATTAATTTATTCGTGGATATAATTACATTTATTCGATATTTTAATACTTACTGACGATAGATTAGAAGAAACATCAGTGTTTGGAGTATCGGGCAAATATATATGTATACCGGGCAATGGCACTTAACTAGACCTAGTGAGACTAGACCTTTGGTAAATGTCCGAAATATATACTAAGTCTAGTTAAGTGCCACTGTCTGTTATACATTAGCCCGGTATATCCTACACTGATGTTTTTTTTTAAGGTCAAGTAAATAATTCTCAGATTCCATACTTTGCCAGTCACATATATATATATATATATATATATATATATATATATATATATATATTTATAGTGAGTTTGCTTTCAGCATTCTTTTATTTCATGCTTTTTTGAACTGAATTTTTTAGCGATATCGACACATTATAAAGAATAATTTTTATCTTAGGATAATTGTTCTTTATTCAGAAATATCGCCTTAAATTATACCAAAAGATGTGTCCTGAGGAAGACTTTTGGTTTTTCCCAATAATAGTTTTCTATTTTCTATTATTTTATTATTTGTGTTTATATATATATATATATATATATATAATATATATTACACTTTTAGAATCCTCATTCTAAAATTAAAGTAAAATAGTCAGTAACAGTCTGTCTATTTAATCAACCATAAGGCTTACGGTAAAAGAATTTTTACCTTCCATGTGTGAGGGAGAGTATCGTATTCTAATAGGCTAGAGTCACAAAATTGGTAGTGCAAGACACTAGAAACTCTTACCGTGTTAAAAGGAATAGAGGAAATATTGTGGATTCGCACTGCTACGCAAATCCCGTGTTTGTCATTACACATACGTCTTCCCTAAAATAATGTACTAAAATAATGTAAGCACGGAATTTGTGACTTCATTTGGTGGATCTAGTTGTGCGATAAAATTCTGATTGTTTAACCGTATTGGGTGATACCAGTTAATAAACAGTTTTCCTTCACGGTTAACAGTTAGCATACCATCTTATTTATTTTTATTAGACGATTTCGTTTGATGATAGTGAAATCAAAATTAAATAAAACCATTTCTTCCAATTTTTTAACGATGTAGGAAGGACAGAAATAGGACCAGAAACAATAGCAGATAACCTCAGGTAACTCAGAGGTAGAGGGATCTTAGATTATACTTTAATCGGGCTAATTAGAAGCATATTTTTGAGCTTTAGTAAAACTAACGGTTACATAATTTATGAAATTATCTTTGACATTAACTTAATATAATAACTTTAATATTACTTTGAGAAACGAGCGCTGTTTTATTTATCTAATTTAATTAATTTCTGGAATCTATTTAACTTATAATATTGGAATATTGTTTCATAAATGCTGTATTGTAGTTGCGAATATGTATAGCTATAATCTTCGTAACCATGTCACATAATTTTTCTTTTTTTTAAAGATTTGCGCAAATAAATAATCGTTTTTTTTATCCACTCTATTTATGCAAAAAGTTTAAACCGATTTAAAATATTTTTGAACTCACTTAAAATAATTTTGCATGTATATCATTAGGAATTTATCTCAAATTTCTCATTGAAAATATTTACTGCATGAAAACTTACAGCATGTTTATCACATTATCTCCCAGATCTCTGAGAACAATGAGGTTTCTAATCCACGCTATTCCTCGTTTTAAAATTTAAAATTAGAATACAAAAGCCCCCCCCTCTATTTCAGCATATCTCATTATGCACTATCATGTAATATAGATTAATTTCCTTATTCTGTATTTTTTAAAACAAGCTTCGAATTAAAATATTTTTTTTTTTTATAAAATAAAAGTTTTAAATATCCTGGAGTATTTAAATAAACTTCTTGTAAAATTGTTTTATTTCCTTACCCAATTATTTCACAATTATATGTTTTAAAAACAAGATATGAACTTCATTCATTTACTATTTATTATTAGGGGAAAAAAAATATTTTATCCTTGTTTAATACAATATGGATGAACATCTTGTTTATTTGAAGAACGAAATTCCATCATTGAATTTTCGATATGAGAAAAAATAGCTGGATTAAATCCAATGTAAGCACTTACTTTTTTTCTTCATGTTATATCACTTTCCTTAGCTTCAAAGTTACAAGCTATAGGTTGCAAAGGGTTCTTTGACAAATAAGAAAATCAAATTATCTTTTACGTTTTTTTTTAAAAAATATTTTCTTCTTGTTTCATATAAATTTATGTATCTTGTGATCCTGTGCCTTATTCTTGCTGTTCTACTAAAAAATGATCATGAATATAGTAAACAAAGCAGCTGTTTTTGAAGGATAGAAGATAAAATTGAGAATGTTTGTTTCTTCTTTTTTTTTCTTTTTTTTTGAAAGAAGAAAACATTATAGAACTCCCCACCCTGTGCTAGAGAGTTTAATATATATATATACACACACACACACACACACACACACACATATATATATATATATATATATATATATATATATATATATATATATATATATATATATATATATATATAAAATTCTGATCACATGGTGCATAACATCACATAATGTAAAAGACACTTTAAAAAATGATTTAATGCTGAGATTGCTTATTTTATGCAAATGATGCTTATGCAAGTGATGCTTAAACTTTAAATAGATTTTTTCGATGCAATCTCATATTTTCTGGAATCAGTTCAGTACAGTACTGCTTAAATTACTTTTGATAAATTGTTTAACTGATATTTTTCTGTAATGAAATTACTTTAAACTTTAACTTAATTAAAAAACTTTAGAGTTTGTTTTACTGTGATTTAAAGGTAAAAATTTAATTTTTTCTGAAAATGGTACGTTTTCAATGCGTACAAAGAATTTTGCCCAATCTCCTACTTTTTTCAAAAATAAATATTATTTTTATGTCTACCAGTTTCATTAGAAACTTTGGCAAAATATTGATCTTTCGTTGAAACTAACTGCAAGATTTTCAGAATTCGTGACTTTGATGAGAGTTAATGGATAATGCATGATGATTTTGAAAGCTGAATTATGAACTTTTCCAGGAAGAGTTTCGAGTCAACTTTGAAAAATCATAAGCAACAACGTTGAAGACTAACCAATCGTGTATTACAATAACAATTTACATTTCATGTAAGAATCATTCCAATGAGAATCAACAAAAACATTATTACTTTGTGATTTTCAAATTTGCGTTTGTCACGTATTAAGATTTGTACACATTTACAACTTTTTAATTCTAGATGCGTTAAATGCTATTTAATAAAATCGTTCAATTACCATAAAAAGATTTGACAAGACTGCCCTTTAGATATTGTTTTGGTTTTCAATGTTTTAAGTCAAGTCACATACACTAGTTACTCTTATAGTTTGCAAATTTAAAAATAAATAAAAATAAAATACGCTTGGCCTTATTTTTTTTGTTATGATGATTGGATTTTAACGTACTAAAACGCACTATGATGATTTGAGAGGTTATCTTTAAATATGCTAATTCATTTGTGAGGCGATATTTTGAATTAAGAAATAAGACACGTAAACTTATTTTCTTTGACAGACCTTTTAAGACGTAAGGGTATTTTTAATTCCTAAATATAAGATTTAGCCGCAATCTGGAAATTATGGTCGCTAGAGTTTAATCACAACAGACAAAAGATTTTGAACCACTATTGTATTCTTTCTTTATAAATTTCAATTCCAAAAAATGATTTAATTTAGTATTGCTAGAAATGAATGGCGCATTAAAGGGTTTAATTATGCAAATCAAAAATTCAAAACTCGCAATTTGAAAGTTGTCTTTTAAGTTATTTATGAATAATAAAAAATTCAAAATAGAATAGTAATTTTAAATAATATCCTGTAAGATGTTATTAAAAATTACTTTATTTTATTCGATTTATTTTATTTAGATTTATTCGATCAATTTTGTTCAGAATTTTATTTCGTCATTTAAATTTACACATTTAAAGATTAACATACGATTCAAAATCTTTTTCGATCTTGATTGAATTACATCATAAATATTATAAAAATAATTGAAAAATGTATCTTTCACTAAAATATTTTTTGACAAACAAGTCTTTCACGTTATTTATGAATAATAAAAACTTAAAAATAATAATGCAATATTCATTTTTTATCCCTCAAGAGTAATTCGATTAATTTTGTTCATATTTTTATTTTGTCATTTAAATTTACACATTTTAAAATTAACGTACCATGCTATTCAAATTTTTTTAAATATTCATTTAATTACTTCATAAATAATTAAAAAAAAACTATATTTAAAAATGTATCTTTCCTCAAAATATTATTGAAAATGCAAGTTCTATAATCATATGCAAAATTCCTTTGATTCGCTTAAACATAAAAAGATAAATAGTGAATGATTTGAAAGTGAAATAAATGTTAAGGGAACCAAGCATTCGATTACTTTGATGAGCATTTTATATTTTGACTACCCTTCCATAATTTGAGAATCAAAATTACTACTCAGATTAAATAGGTTTTCTGTTGTCGATTTCGTTATTTCGCAATAATTTTAGCATATTTTAGTATTCTTATTTAATTAGCATATTTTAGTTAGCCTCTCGAGTTATTACTTTGTATATAAACTAATACCAACATTGCTAGAATTTTCATTCAAAAATTATGGTAAAATAACTGGTAGCAGTCTCTCCATCCAATTAACCGTAAAGTATAAGGTGAATTTTTTTTTTTTTTTTTACCTTTACGATTTTTGTACCGTTTATAACTATTATAGTTAAGAAACCGTGAATACAAACTATACGGTTCTTTATTCATTTACCACTAATATGGTTTCAAAACCGTAAAAAGAAATTTTACCGGCTTGACACTGAAGGAAATTGAGGATATATTAATGTGTCAACGCTGGGACCTGAACCCATTCCGCCGGTCATAAAATTGACAGATTAGCTGTCACGGCTATAATATGTACCCAGTTGCAAAAAACTAGGTGGCTTCATTAGGTGGGCTTAATTGGTGCGAGCGATAAAATTTTGATCGTTTAACCTTAGATTTTAAGCACAACGCTGCGTATACACATTGCAATGCATTCGTTAACAAGAAATTTATGAAGTTAAATGAAAAGATTATTGGTGCTATTGTGCAATTGGACTTGGTTTTCAATGTTCTAGGTCTACTGGCATGAATTAACTGTAACAAGCAGCAATAAAAAGAAAGAGTATGCTAAGAAAAAATAACTTTAAGCCTCATATTTGCATCTTTTATTCAAAAAAAAAAAAAAAAAAAAAAAATTAAAGACTATCCCAAATTACTTCTAACGAAGTTTTACAAGAAAAAAAAATAAACCGCTTAAAATAATTCGATATTAACTCGATTAAATTTACGATGAAGATAAACTAATTATATCTTTTATTTAAAAAAGCCCACCATTTATTTTACTTTTTATAAAATAACAACAATATCTAAAAATTATTTTTATAATGAAAATTTATTAATTGTAGAAATTCATTTTTCATCTCAGATGTAAACAAAAAAATTTTTTAAGCTCAGTTTAAAAACTGTTGTAATGTTCATCATATCGGTGTGAGTGGCTAATTTATTCGCTGTCAAGTGTTCTAAGTAATTATTTTTAGTAAAAAAAATTTCAGTTTTTATTTGGCTTGACAAGAATTTAATTTAAATTGTTTTGTCAGAAAAGAAATTAAGTCGAGTAAAGGTTATAACTGTCAAAAGTAATCCTCGTCACTTTAACGAAGAGGTAAGTTTATTTATTTTGGCGAATTTTATTTAAATATAAAAGCAGAGTTATTTTCCAATTTTACATTTTTTTAAGTGTTAAAGAAACGTTTTCATTGAGTGTTTTTCCACATTTGCTTCATAAAGTAAGTGTTAAGAAATGTTTTCATTAAGATATTTTCATCAAGTACGAAAAAAGAAGCATTTAAGTAGTAAGTAGTAGTTTCCTTCATTTAAGTAGTAAAAATGTATTTTTATTAAGTGTTTTTCCTTAAGTGGTAAATAAGTGTTCTCATTCACCTATTTTCAGCCAAAGGTGTTAAAACGCACCATTAAAACAAAGATTTTTCATTAACACTGCGACGTATATTTTTCACTAATTTTTTTTATTTGATTTTTAAGTGTTCTGAAGACATCTATAAAATTTTAGTAATTCAATTAGAGAAAACGCATGCTGTTTAGAAATTTTCTAACTACAATATTTTTTTTAAATTTACAACGTTATTGAATAATTCGACTTTTAAAATTTGCATAATTATTGCACTTCAGATTAATCATATGTTTTTATGATGGAATGGATTAAAAGTTTTAGTTCTGTAAATAAAATAAAAATAGAACGAATGTTATAAAAAATCGTGTTCATTTAAATAATTTGTCCATTGATTTGGTCAATGTTGGCTATACTCGATATTTCATCTACTAAATTTTTTTTCCCATACACGAAACATTTTTTGTGTCTTAATAAATGTAATTCATGCAAATTTTAATAAAATACTACTAAATTTTACAAAATTTCAATGATAGTCCTTAACTTGGTTGACATTGAGGTGTTATGATAATTGCAATAATTATTATTTTGCAGTAAAAGATTGCTAATGCATGAAAATAAATTTAAGTCAAAAATATAAATATTAAGTAAAAGTTTTTCGACAAAGTCAAAATAATTCCACAATAAAAAAAAATTAACAAAAAGTGTAAATTAAAATGTACTAACCAAGCGACTGTTGATAACGAGTCTAGAGCTCACTGTCTCACACTGTAAAAAAATTTTTATTAAATTACTCTAAAAAGTACAGGTATTCAGGGTGCCGATATTTTCTTACCATAAAATCCTTTTTTACCGGAACATGCGACGAAACTAAAAACCTGGTATACCATAATTCTTATTGTAGTAAATACCGTAAAATCCCCGAATAACTCTATTTAAAAAATGTTACTGTGAAAATAACATTACGGCGTAATATTTTAAAGTAAAAGGGATTTAGAAGTAAAATAGATTTTATGGATGATGCACACATCTATTTTTGCACACAAAGGACCAATAATTTATGCCATAACTTGATTCAGAATCTTTTATAGTGTATTGTCAGTTTTTTCTCAAAGTAGGTGTTTTTTTCTTCATTTATTTCTTTAACGTTTTCTTTAGTGAACTTAGAAAAGAATTAGTTGTACCCACTTCTTTGATTAACTAAAAAGTTAAAGACTTTGCTTGTAAAAAATTCTAAATTATTTTATAGTATAAAAAGTGCGTAAAATGTTTAAGAAAAAAGTTCCTTTCCTTCATGATTTCTATTTCTGTTATGGCTGTTGAAACCATTTATTGAAATTTCTCAAGCAATTAAGAATTAGAAAAAACATTGCTATGGTAATATTAGTGACGTATGTACTGCTCTTTACTTTTTTACAAGAAAGCAAGGACTAGAAAATTTGAATAAAAAATTCATAGTTAAAATTTGCAACATTTGTTTATAGAAATAAAATTTTCTTTAACATAAATATTTTTTCTTACATTAATACATAAATAAGTTTTCATCTCGAATTTTTTGTCAATGCATAGCGATTCAAAAGAAAATCTTGTTTTCTAAATATTGCACTTGTACTCAAAATTAAATATTCCAATGAACACATTTTCATATAAATGCTTACATTTAAACGAAATGTTATGTTTCTAAGATAATGTTCTGAGGAATTCATTGTCAAACAGAAATATTGTTTTTCTCCCATTTAAATTGCCATTAAGCAGTATAATATTATTCAAGCATACGTGATTCATGATGACAAATAAGATAGTATAAGCAAGACAGTACTGAAATATATTATTAAAAAAAATTAAATATTAATATGTTAATGTTCTATTCCTACAGTAGCTGACGTTGAATTTTAGTTAAGAGCTGGTTGCTTTTGTAAACAGTAAATAATATTTTCCCTCATATATTAATTGCTAACAAAAAATAAATAAATAAAAAATCATTATATGTTTGTTTAGCTCAAAAGTTACAGAATTACGTTTAAAACGAAACTGTTCCTATATAAACAATTATGTAACAATATCAGGAAAGAAAATCATTAGGTTTGATATTGTAAATATTTCATTGGTAATAAATCATATATATTGTGCGAAATTATAAAAACATCATTAGTATGCAAAACTTAACCAGATAAATCTTTGAAAATGAACTTACCTATAGCTGGTGCGTAGATATTAAGATATAAGCAATCTTCGCTTTGATTTGTTAACAGTGGTAAAATCCTTTGAAGATACCGAAGCCGCCCTTGAGGCATTCTTTTCAATGCATCAGTCTCATTCTTGATGTCTGGCCATTTTTGGGGACACACTGACCCAAAACTGTCCGCTAGTCTTACACCTTTCCAGTGAGGTGAAGTCACAGGTGGCATGAAACGAAGAGCTCCTGTTGGTGCACCAGCATAAGGAACACCTAGAAATACCTCTACCGGTTGCAACTGCCGATTGGACAGAGTACTTATAAATCCTCTCAGTGTACCATACCTAGTATGTACCACACGCGTACTCAAGTGTCGCGTGTCCAGCTCCATCTGATTGATGGAATAAGCCCGAAATATGATGGAAAAGAATATGAGGACTAACCTCATGGGCAGGCTTTTCAAAGTTTCTTTCATCAAGATAATTAGTATGTCACTGATAACAAATGAATGTCCTCATAGCTGTACTATGAATTTTTTTTAGTTTGTTGCATTACTTAGATTATTTCAAAATGCACGCCGGTGTATATTTAAATAATTATAACACCAGTTTTCATTGTAGTCCACTCTTGATAGTACTGTCATTGATTTTCGACATATATTGATGCTTTTTAGTTTATTTCAGGCTTATGCTTGTTAGTATTTTGAAAAAATACTAAACTAAGATTTAGGTATGTAAACAAAATGGAATATTACGAGTTTACCTTTAAAATAAGTCATAATGACATATTAATTTTCTGCAATTTATGACTTCAATATGATTTAACAAATTTATAGTTGTGATTTTATATCAAATTTTTACAAAGACGTGGAAGTAATGCGTGCAGAGCGTGCAATATTTATAAGTAAATATATAAAAGTTGCTTATGTATGGTACATTTAAAGTAATATTGAATTCAAAATAAAAAAAGTGCAATTCTAAAAAATTATTTTAAAAACAAGTGTAAAAATAATACGCGCAATATTTGAAATTAAATTTATAAGTTATTTAATAATATTAACTTTGAAAATTGCATACGTATGGTACATTTAAAATAATATGAATTTTTAAAAAAATGCAATCATATATCAAAAGTTATAATACATAAATAAAATAAGTTTAAAGAAATTTTTTTTTCGTCAAACAAAATTTAAAGCTCGGAATGTAAAATTTTTTAAAAAAAGTATAAAAATTTATAAAACAGAAATGCTTCCTTAAAATGATTATAATTTAAAAATTATGTTTTGCTTTCTTATATACGATTTGAACAATATACACCTCGAAGAATAAAACAGTATTTTAGAATTAATCACTCTTAAAACAAATTAATAATTTTATAGTAATCATTATTTATGAAATATTATAATTCCTATATTAAATCACATTTATCTTTTTGCTCCATTTCTTTTACTTATAAAATGTGTTCAAAGAAACCGAAAAACAATATCCGAAGTAGAGTTCTACAAAGACGAGAACTTGATCTTGAGCTTCCCAACTACCATCTCACATCTTCCAACTGATTCTCCCAGAGTATTGGGAGTTGAAAGAGGAGAAAACGATAGCCGGCAGGTTTACCGTAACGCATGCGCACTTACAATGTCAAAGCTTTTGCGTGAACTGCTCGTTTAAGTTAAGACTTTAATAAACTCAGATGTCTTTCAATGTATTCCATGTGAAATATGCACTACACGCTATCCACCCGAAGTATAAATTCATTATGTTAATCTTTTCTCTAGAAAACGTTATAGGACGAGATTCTCTAACAGCACTAGGTTCTATTTCAATAATTTAGTGACCTCGCTGTATCTAGGATAGAAAATTATGTTGTTCAAAATTTTTAACCTGTTTAGGAGAGGGAGTGAAAATACCTTTGGGTTTGCCCTGAAGCCCATAATTGCAATTTATTTGGTAAGTGCTTTTCGAGAACGAGCATCGCTGAGTATATTTCCAACCTTTCCAGACGAAAGAATATTTAGTATATCCGCATTTGAGCCCTATTTCGAATCCATTAAGCCTAAATTGTGTCTAGCATAAAATTTTAAATAGCTTTAACTTTTCATTCTACTCTTTTGGGATATTTTGTTTCAGCTGTTATAGCAAAAAATGAGAAAATATAAATATTTTTGGAAAAGGAACTGATAAATATTGCGAAAATGGATTTTTAAAAGGTTGTGATATTTTTGTTTTTGCGCTCTTGAAGTTTTCTGAATAAAAAGGAAATCATTATATTTTTTGAATTATTTAAAATATATTTCTAACTGAAAATATATTCCGAAAATTATTTTGAAATAATTTCCATGAAATTATAATGAATTTCATTAAGCTAGAGTTCTTGCTTTTTTAAAATAAAATTTTTTAAAATCATATTTATATGGTGAAATATAAAGCTGTTTGCAGTTCATCGTGTAACTCACCAATGGATTGGAGCGATACTTTTAAAGTATTCAGTATTAAATAGAAAGTGTCTGAAATATTTAAGAACAAAATGGGGAAAAGTATTTAAACTATCATCTGTTTAATACTTTTAGTCTTATAATTATGATATAAACTTATTTTTGCGATTTTTAACAATTACCTTCCATAATCTTTAATGTCTTTGGGATAACAGTTTCAAAACAATGTCTGAAAGGAGATAACATTTCCTGTGGCCTCACTGGGGTAAAATTGCAAAATTTAGCTCATGTTCACTGTTTTAAAAATGTATAAAATAAAAACGCTGCCTTGATATATATATATATATATATATATATATATATATATATATATATATATATATATATATATATATATATATATATATAATTTGAAAGTTAAAGTTTTATAACCGGCTAATTTTTTCACATTTTCATAATTGTTTTCACGTCAACGCACACATGAGTAATAAAAGATTGTATTATTTAAATTTCTTTTAAACATCATGACCTATGAATTAAATATTGAAAGGAAGAAATGAATACTGAAACGAAATATTTTATTTGTTTTTTTCATCAAAAAATGCTTAGCAAGTGGTGTTTTGGCTGGGCTTTAAAGATACAACATTTGCAACATTTATGAAAAGAACATAATAATAATGAAAATAATAAAAATTCTATTTTTGATCTTATGTTCAACCTTTCCCACCTCTTAATTTTTCTATATTTAGTTTACTATCTAGATTGTTTCGAGATTATTTTTTAAATGGATTAAATATATTATTTACTCACACATCGGCTATTACACACGGTAAACATCTCCAAGAAAAATTCTGCGTTCGTACCTTTACAATTTTTTTAATGTTTAGAAATGACGATTTTATAAGAATTAAAAGTTTGCTTACAATCTAAATATGTACTTTATATAAAAGAATAATGCACAAATTAATAATTTATGAACCATTAGATTTCTATTTATACCATAGCTAAAGCTTTATATTAATACTATAAATTATATCTATTCCAGAATGCTCTAATTTTTAATTTCAATATCTACTTACTTTGTTAATAATTTACAATCAGAAACTCCTCTTATGTTTGGCGACTTGAAAATAAACCGATATAATATGAAAATAAACCAAAAACCAATCTTTTAACGATAAAAAGTTGAGTGACATCATTAAAATCGCAAAGAATATCATGGTAACTAGAAACGGGGATTTCAGCAAAACTGTTCAAAAATTATCTTAATTAAAGGTGCTTCCGATTCGTAAACTTATATTTAATGTTGTCACTGAAAGCTCGTTGCCATTCCAAAAGTACAAATTAATCATAGTTGACGAAACTTATCATAGGGGGCGCGCAACAACTACATTGTAAGTATGAAACTCATTTTGCCTAAACTAATTCTATGATCCTATTATATCTCAAAATTTCTAACAAAAAAAATTCTTCTAAGAGGATCACCTAAAAACAGGACACAAAAAAACACTATTAATACTTTAAGACTGCAATTTTTTTTTTTAAATTAAAAAAAAAGGACAATAAAAGTTCGTTGTACGAGAATTAAGATATTTCTTATTAAATTCAGCGAAGTAATGAAGAATGCACAGTCACTAATAGTGGACATAAAAGTTTTTAATCGTAGCCTGAAATCTCCAGAAACCCATTAAATGAATGGATTTTTTATGAAGTAATTTTCCCTTACACTGCATTAGCTTTAATAGGATTCTTGACCGTTTCTTAAAGATGCACAAAAAAAAACTTGGTTTGTTTTGATACATTTTGGAACAACTTTTTTGATTGCTTCTTCATAGCTTAAGAAGCATTCTTTCTTCTCTTTTTCATAAAAAAAAAGTCTGTAATGAGTTCCACTTTCTGGATTCAAGGTTCTGGTATGAAGTGGCAGAATGAATAGAGTTGCTTGTGAGAAGGTTAAGCTTCGGTGATTTTCACGAAGAAAAAAAAAGCAAGGGGCTCATTTTCTTTCAGTGTCTAGGGAGCATTGTTATTGTTTCCTTTTGGTATTAATTGAGGGAGTGGAAGCCTTTTAAGACTCCCTGATAAATATTCTATGAAAGAGACTTCCGCTTAAGGGGCTTTTAGCTTGATATTACTCGCTATATTTCCTTCAGCTTTTCTTGAAAACCATTTTATTGTGATTTTGTCCGAATCGGACTTATAATTCTGTATTAATATCCGGTGATTACATAGGTGTTCTAATCACTCCTAAGTATAATTGTAGTCCATAATAAGTCATACTTATAAATTATAAAAATGATAAGAACAATAATAATAAATATTACTAATACAGTGCCATGAACTCTATGTAGGTAAAATAGATGTTCATGTACATATATTGCGCTGCCATCTAGTGCACAATTTGTACAATTTGAAAACATTGAAGAATCTATCTGGAACAGTATGCTTGATACATTTTGGAACAAGTTTTTTGATTGCTTCTTCATAGCTTAAGAAGCAATCTCTCTTCATCTTTTCACAAAAAAAGTCTATAATGAGTTCCACTTTCTGGATTCAAGGTTCTGGTATGAAGTGGCAGAATGAATAGAGTTACTTGTGAGAAGGCTAAGCTTCGGTGATTTTCAAGAAGAAAAAAAAAAGCAAGGGGCTTATTTTCTTTCGCTGTCTAGGGAGCATTGTTATTGTCTTCTTTTGGAATTAATTGAGGGAGTGGAAGACGTTTAAGATTCTCTGATAAATATTCTATGAAAGAGACTTCCGTTCAAGGGGCTTTTAGCCGGATATTATTCGCTAAATTTCTTTCAGCTTTTCTGGAAAACCATTTTATTGTGATTTTGTCTGAATCGGACTTATACAACTTTTGTAATATCCGGTGATCACCTAAGGTACTCTAATCACTCCCAAGCATAATTGTATTTCATAATAAGACATACTCTTAAATTATTAAAACAATAAGGTATATAATTATGCTGTTGTTGTTGTTTTTAATGCGACTTGCCACTCTAGCAAGCCTGCTTGATGAAACCGAGCAAATTTAAGGCAGTGGGCGCGTTTCTTGTTTTTCACTAGCGCCATCTACGGCCAAAAATTCGTTTTCTGCCACACACACGTTACACCCGTTTATAGGGCAGACCCATCCATACATTCATCCACAGATCGTAGTTTTTGATCTGGATCAGAGAACGATCGATCTTCAATCCATTACCCCCAGAGGTATTAATTTGCTATGGAAACATGTAGCCTTTGCGACTCGACAGAATTAACGTGCATCAGTCACCACACGGGAAGTCTTCGGCCGTCAGAGTTCGAACCCACAAACTCTCGGACATGGGCCCAGTGCCCTTCCGACCAGGCTATCCCGGCCTAGGTATATAATTATAAATAATACTTATAAAATGCCATGACTTCTATGTAGGCAAAATAGATGTTCATGTATATTGCGCTACCATCTAGTGGAAAGTTTGCAAACATCTATCTGGAAATAATACGTTTGATACATTTTGAAACAGCGTTTTTGATTCCTGCTTCATAGCTGAAGAATATTTTCTTTTTTTCTTTTTTTTTTCATAAAAAAATTCTGTAAGAAGTTTCACTTTCTGGATTCAAGGTTCTAGTATGAAGTGGTAGAATGAAAAGAGTTGCTTGTGAGAAGGTTAAGCTTCGGTGATTTTCAAAAAGAAAAAAAAATCTAAGGGCTTATATTCTTTCACTGTCTAGGGAGCATTGTTATTGTCTCTTTTTGGCATTAATTGAAGGATGGAAAACTTTTAAGACACCCTGATAGATATTCTATGAAAGAGACTTTTGCTTCAGCTGTATATATATATATATATATATATATATATATATATATATATATATATATATATATATATATATATACACACACAAGTTGGTATTGGTTTCAACTTCCAAGACTCTGAGAGGATAGGATAATCTGGTTTGAGTAGAAAGAATGTACGTGCTAGTAGTTTTAGCTTCGATGATTTCGAAATGGGCAGAAAGCAAAAGGCTTATTTTCTTCCGTTGTCTAAGGAATATTGGGATTTTACTTCTTTTTGGTGATAATGAAGAAAATGATAGGTTTTTATAGATGTCTTTAAAGAGTAGCTTTTCTGTGAAACTTTTTTGATAAATAAGATCTTTTAGGTGGATATTATTCCGCAAATTTATTTCAAACACTTCTTAGAAGTAATTTAATTGAGGTATTGTTCAAATCAAATTTATATTTTCAGAATTAAGAACTATTGAACATTTAATGCTTCAAACACTTTTAATCGTAATTGTATTTCATAAATGTATATAATAAAAAAGAAGATTTGCGATGTGATGTGCAATTTTTGGGAACGAGAAAAAATCTGTATAATTAGAAGATATGAAGATCTAAATAAAAAATATATCAAAAGAACAATAAAAGAATAGCGTCTGTGAGATATAAAAAAATAAAATTTCGATAATTTAATTGATGAAATGTTACAGTGTCTGACTAATTTCCTTCGTTTAAATGTTCATTACTTTAAGTTACGTATTAACTTTTAACTTATTCTATAACTAGTTTATACTAAGCGAATACTTTTTATTTACAAATTTAATTTAATTTATTGTTCATACATTGAAAAAAATAAATTGATAATAACGCTTAAAAATAGCCTTAAAATTTATTATTGTTTTTTAATAAATCGTTAAAAATGACATAAATGAAGGGAAAAATACTGAAAATCAATAAAACTCTCTGTAAAATTTTTTTTGTTCATTTGATTTGTTCTAGGTTTTCTTGGAATTAAATTTTTGCTAGGTGAGTAAAATGACTCCCCTGAGATACATACATCATTTTTAAAAGTTATAATATCTTTTAATGACATAAACAAAGTTATTATCTTTAAACTATTGTTTGGTTTAAACTAACTAACTTGGTTTAAACTATTGGGATCATTAGCTTTAATGCTCCACTTTTAGAGAAAAATAGTGTTTAATTAAAACAGTTAATTGAAAAACTAAATCTCAATTTGAAATAGTGACTTAAACCTGTATTTGAGACGAATTAAAAAAAAAACACGAATTTAAAAGATTCCGTTTTTTACATAATACAAATTCCTAATTATTTTCTATACACTGTTAGAAATTTATCGGAAAAAAATGATTAAATAACAATTCATTTAATTGTTATTTTTCTGTATTCAACAAAATTATTCAAATAACCCTAAAAAAATTACAATCAAGCTCTTAAGTTTGAGAAAAAGCGTTTATTAGTTTTTTTTTTATCTAATACGGTTTAACAACCAGAATTTTATTCGCGCTAATTACGCCTACGTAATGAAACTAGTTTTCTCCGAGCAGCTGGTTACATACTATAGCAGAGAGGGCTTATTAGTCAATCTCATGACCTGCTGAATAGGGTTTCGAATCCCACCGTTGGTACAACAATATTTCTTATTTATTTTCAATAAATTAAAAGTTTCTTGTGTCTTGCCTTCTTTAATCGTTGACCCTTGACCATTAGAATAGGAGGCTATCATTCACGCATAAATTACCCAGCACCCACAGAGGTCCAATTTCCTGTTAAGGTTTTTTTTCTTCTTCTTTTTTATTTTTGGGTTTAGAAACTATACTAGCTGTATATGGTAACAAAAACATATAGTTTTTCATGGCTTTTTAACTGTACCAGTTGCAAGAAATTTCAAAAGCATTAAGTTAAATAAATGTTAATAACTATAAGTTTTATCGTCGACTGTATGTTCAGACTGTTGCCGGATATTTAACAGTAGTTTCAGAATAATTCTAACAGTGTAAAAAATCAAGTTTTGAATAGAACACTATATTTGATGCGAGTACTTTTTACCGATCTCCAACGTGTATTTAGAATTAGTTCTACGTTTGAGGATGAAAAAACTTAAATGCAATTATATCTTATATTGATCTTCATGCGTGGCAACAAATTTATATGCTTTAATTTTTATGCTTGGCAACAAACTCTTGATATGTTCTACAATATTTAAAGACTAGGTTCAAAAT
The DNA here is from genome assembly GCA_949128135.1 of Parasteatoda lunata. Classification (NCBI taxonomy): domain Eukaryota; kingdom Metazoa; phylum Arthropoda; class Arachnida; order Araneae; family Theridiidae; genus Parasteatoda; species Parasteatoda lunata. Next base: position 83,607,157 of record OX421972.1, read on the forward strand.
TCAAATTCAATACAATTACATGTTATGCAATTTTCTATCCACATTTAGAAATTTTAATACCTGGCACAGACGCTCTGTAATTTTTTAGGACTGGTTCCAAAACTTAACATGTGTTGATAAATAAATTTCAGAATAACAACATTTGAAATAAATTTTTATTCACGTTTAAAAATTTTATTGAATGCTGAACAATAATATTTTTCGAGTACGTTTGAATCTTAATATGGTGTTTTTGAACCATATCACCATATAAATTTCTTGTTTTGAGCTTTACTATATTCTTCTATTATTTCGTTTAAATGGAAACAATGTTCAATGTGATACATTAAGTTGCAAGATGCTATAAGATACCAATATTCAGGTTGAATATTAACTGGTTTTATAGCAGTACCATTTCTCAATAATTGCATCAGAATTGACAAAAATCAAAAATAAATTTGTGAAAATATTTGTTTAAAATAATTTCATTATAATCAAATAGTTTTAAAAAAAAGTCTCTCAATAGAAGTTTTTAACTTCAAACAAATATAAATATAGAAGAAAAATCAATTTTCTATTACTTATACCACTGAATTTGGTATGCATTTCAAAAAAGAAAAACAATAATTGTAAGATTAAACATTTGACATTGATTAATGATCTGGAATTCGATTTTTCAAATCGCAATTATACATACCATTTTTTAGTTTATTTAAGCGAAATTTCAGATATTTATTTTGCGGAAATCAAATTTCATTAAAAGTATAGAATAATAAGTAACGTATAAGTTTTAAGTATAGAATAATTTAACTTAAAATTAATTTAATGTTTTTATTATGTGCTTTTACTTTAATTTTCATACTTTTAACTATCAAAAATATATTTTTCATCCATTACTCATTTTGAGGGAATATAATATCATTTGAAATTGAATATAAAATGAGAAATTTGCTGGTTATTTAATCGTTACGGTTTCAATTACCATCATTATATTGAATTTGTAAATTCATGGTACATTAAGCTAAAAAAAATTAATTGTTTTCCAGATTACTATAAGTGAATGGATGTTCGAAATGATATATTCAATAAAAGAAAATAAGAAAAATATCAAAGTAAAAGAAATTGCTTTAAATATATTAATATCTAATAACCATTGAATTGGAAAACACAAAGCATAGTAGATATTTGTTTTTGAAATTTTCAAAATAAGTATCAAAATTGCTTTTAAATATTTTTTTATGGATGGACGTTTAGAAAAGTATTTTATATGTCCGGAAACTATAATTAAGAACATGCTATTATCTATTAAAAAAGTATAAATATTTTATTAAAATAATTTTGAATTTATTGATAAATGATTTAAAACATATATGATAATATGAAATTGTTAGAAAGTTACATGTGCTTAAGTTTGTAACAGGAACATTCAAAAACACTTTAAAAAGCTATAACTATAAATGAAAGCTTTATTTATAAATGCTTTTTTTTTTTTTTTAAATAATTTTTCTCATTTTCATGCTCCATAAAGAATTTATCTGTGAATTTCTAAGACCAGCTTGATTATTAGTTGAAAAAAGCACACATAAAATATTGGAACCTGTGTCCCTAATTTTTTAATGTATTCTACGAGTAAATTAAACTATGTTTTTGACTGTTGTGCTATAATTAGAGATTGAGTCAATGCTGGGTAATTGGTTTCAAATTTAGCTCAATTTGTTACTTTGTTCTAAAAAAAGAGATTAAACGTTCACACTCAGTCTTTTAAATATTTAAAATAATAAAATGAAGAGGTTATATGTTACTCTTATGACTCCAGAACTATTTACGTAAGCGTCAGGCTGTTAATGAAAGAAGCAAATTTAGAATCCGAACCTAACATTTGTTTAAAAATTTTAATTAGATTGTTCGGGTAATACTCTTGAAAAGTTCAAAATTTCATAGGTTCTAGAAAAATAAAACTGCAGACTATTTTTTCAAGTAATATATTTTAAATTAGTGGTATTTGCTAGCTTATAGCTCAGATTAAGCAGAAAAAAGAGTTAAATGCGTTTTTTTTATATTAAATTTTATTCGATATGTCTGATAAACTCAAAGTTCAATGTAAACATGATAGAAAAAATTTAATGCATCATCAAATTAATTTTCCTAAAGCTATCTGAAATAACATCCTTATTTAGTTTATATCCTTGCTCTTAAAACACTTGCCTGCGCTTTTAAAACGTGTATATTTTTTAATAATTCAAATTCATTGGTAATTGAAACAAAATAATGTACTAATTATTAAATTTAATGTTGAAATCGAACCAATTCGTTAAGGAGAAATGTACAAAATGTTCATACTATTATGAAAGCCAATGATTAATTTTGGTAATATGTACTAATTGAAATAAAAAAAATAAGGACGTACTTATATATATATATATATAATTTTGGTAATATGTACTAATTGAAATAAAAAAATAAGGACGTACTTATATATATAATTTTGGTAATATGTACTAATTGAAATAAAAAAATAAGGACGTACTAAAAATCAAAATTAATGGATAAATGATAATAATTCACATAGGAAAAGATTAGAAAATCCCCATACTCTTATTGATATCGATGCTTGTTGATTAGTTTTAGCAATGAATACTAGTTGAAATAGAGAAATTAGCTATTTATGGTTATAATGGAAAAATGGTTAAAATCAAAAATCGCCATATTGTAATTGTCGCCAATCATGCGCAATTAGTTTTAAAACTAGGCACTACTGGTATTAAGATGATTGGTGCCGTTTTAATAGAAACCAAATCTACTAATAATGGTAAAATCAGTATGTTTGGTATTTATTAAAACTGAATCAATACTCTGTAGTTTTAATATAGATGCCGTGGAAAGAATTTTTTACGAGTTCTCGAAAGAGATAAATGCCAGAGAAAATCACTGGGAAGTGATTAATTTTAACAATTAAGAATTGACCTCGAGAAACAGTACCATGTTAAATGATTGAGTATACAGAGAAAATTATTCCAAGAAAATACCTGAAATATGTTCATGACATGTCTGGTTAAAAATAATCCCGATTTATGAAACCAAAATATAAGGTATTTAAACCATTCATTTAGTGATTTTTCTGCTCATACTGTTACGGTTTAAAGGAAATTTTGGTTCTCAAAATTATAGATCCCATTACCATACCTTTAGTAAAAATTACAAAACTGAAAGATAAATTTAACCAAATAAATGGTTTTTATGCCAATATTTTATAATAAATTTAACAAATTTTACCACATTTAACAATTTTTATACCATTTTATAAAACCATATTTTGTTGTTAATTTTAACAAAATCATTATCAATGCACTTTGGCAAAAATTTGGTGGTAATCTTTTTGGTATTCCTAAAGAACTAAAAACAAGGCAAATTTGCCATATTGTATTATAATTTTTTTTCTTATCTAACTTTATATATTTATTTAGATAAATATTCCATAATCTTTCAATATTCCATAATATTCCATTTTTCTTTACTACACCTGGCTTCAGTGGGTACATGTTACTGCCATCTACCGGCAACTGCTTAAATTAAAACTTGAATACTTTCGGAATAATTTTATATGTTCTTTTTTGCCATATTCGTCCTCGTTTTTTTACTATAACGCTTTCGAAACCCCGGAGGGAATTATGAATAACCCTGTATTTATATGCCTGGGTAAACAGCCTAAAATTAGAGGGATGGGCATAAAAAATACATTTGTTTCTAAGACCTTTTGAGTTGAAATTTTTTGTAACATGGTTATTTTATAATAATTTATTTAAAAAAATAATAGCATAGCATTTTTCATCTGTTTTCTGATTAATTGTAGTTAACTGTAATTGTTGTAATAGTCTGAAGGATATCATAAGATTTAAAAACAAAATTTGGTAAAAATGATTAACATAATGCTTTTTTAAAAACAACTGGTTCGGTATTAAATTTACACTGATTTTTTAATTTTTGCTATGTATTTTCGTTGTGTATAAAAATGTATGAATAAATTTTTCAAATTAAGATATCAAAACAAGAGAAAAATATGAATATTGAAAACAGAAAATTTTGTGCTTCTATTTCGAGAAAATCAAGCCTTTTGGAAATTAGTACAGGTTTTTTGAACTATACTCAGTTTATTTTCAGTCTAACGTATGCTGTAAATCTTAACAAACAATTTTAACATTTCTAAAATATTTTATTTTTTTAAATATGTCGTATGGCAACCAAGCCCTCAAAACTGACAGTAATTCTTTAGGGGTCGTAACACATACATGAAAAATTAACACACAAAAATACTCTAATTCTAGGAGCGAGAGAGAACATAAAAATTAATCCTGTTTAAAATGCCTATAAAAGCTTATTATTTTTTAATTAAGGAAAACATTGTTCGTTCTATACTTTTAATTGATAAAACGCAGTTATTTCGATAGTTGTAAATTCGAATTTTCTGTTTAGCTATGCATTTATACTTGGATTATTGTAAATCATTAAAAATGGAGAAACATGGAGATTTTTTAATAAGTAGCTCATAATTTTTGTAAATGAAGTTTCAGCAAATGAAAGAGTATAACAGTACTAGTAGTTTTTGTAAATAAAACATAAAAATACACATTCATAATTTTAAAACATTTTAAATAAAAATAATTTAAGCATTTGGTTAAATACTTTAATATTTAAAATTAATTTTTTATTTTAATTAATGACAATTAAGGCTAACAGCTTTAAAATAAACTTAAAATTTATTCACACTTTTAAAAATTATTTAAAAAAGTTCTTATTTGAACTGAAATTTTTTTACCATCTTTGAGTAGCAATGGTCTACTTAAACGGATTTCAATCAGGGATTTTTTTCATTTCGAAAATCCCAAGTAATAAATAAACACTACTATCTGTGAACATCTTTTAAATTTAAGCATCGAAATTAATTTATTACGTTATCTATTTGAAAACACAACTGAAAAATTATAAAACTGAATTTACTGAAGTATGAAACAGATTCTTTTGATATTGGACTATAATCAAAGTAATATTTCTTTGCGTTTATTAAGTAAATAAATAAAACATAATATAACTGCTTATACTTTGTTAGCATAAGTCTGGATATAATAAAGAATGATTTTTAATAACGCAATGTTGCTCTAAATATTCTTGTCTGCTGAGAATTTCGAGGATTTATTTGCAAATTTGCGCAGAAATAATAAATGCACTGCTGTCTTCATTTACAATTTATACAACTTTAGTTTGATTAATAGTATTGAGAAACGCCCTCTGCTTGCCTGTTTTCATTTGCAATTAATATCAATTGAGTAATTTAAATTCAATTTATGATAACGCATACTGTCTTCTATCTTTAAATCAGAATTCTGAATGTATTTTTCTCGCATTGAATCAGTTTCCACAGCGAAATATTTAAAGACACTTTAGCAATTTTTAATTTTTTTTTATTTATAGCTGCAATGAATTTAAAGCATTTAAATTGAATTCAGGTTATAAGCAGAGATAATTTAATGTCTATATAAAGTAGTGAACTTGAAAAATATGTTTAATTTAGTTTAAATTGCTTAAACGATAATTTATGAAAATTTTATTAGTATATATTCATAAATTAGAAACATTAAATAGAAAAAAAAATAGAAAAATAGAAAATTAGAAAGGCTACAAAAATAGAAAATTTAGATAAGGCATAAAAATTACTAATTGTCGAAGCAGCCTGCCGAAGTGCGTCAAGTGTGGCAGCATTCACCAGTCATATGACTTTCCGAAGCTTAAACAGGAGGTTTCCAGATGGTGTTCCGTGATCCCTAAGGGTTCCGGTGAAAGGTCACAGGGATTCCGTGAACTGTGACTTTTTTTAACCAGTAATGATTTTTTGGACCTACAATACATATGTATCCAACCAGTAATCCATTATCTATTTAATATCAAAGATATTTTTATGATATTATTTGTGTAAAGTTGCGGTTGGGTAAAATTGCGGTTGTGTAAAATTGCGGTTGTGTAAAATTGCGGTTGTGTAAAATTGCGGTTGTGTAAAATTGCGGTTGTGTAAAATTGCGGTTTTCCTATAGCAATATGCTGAATAAATTGCTTCAAAATACACATAAATTCACAAATGATTGCATCAGTATTTCTCATCAAACTTTGAAATTAAAGATAAAGTAAACAAATTCAAGAAAAAGAATTATTTTTCTCTGATAACCAGTTTTACACTTTATAACAATTCTTTTTCAAAAACCCTAATTGAGATTACTTTATTCAATTTCAACTTGTACATCAAAAACTGTTAGACTTAACTTATATAAAAAAAAAACCCGTAACAGCTGCAGACTAGTGAATTCAACTACCTGACATGAATTCCAATATTAAAGACTTTATTATGAAACAATGAAAAAGTTTCATTCACATTAAATATTTCTGAATTTATTGTTTCCTTTTGTTTGCATATTTGTATCTGCTAATAAACGCTTTTTAAAATTCGGGGTTCCACCAAAAGAAGTTCGGTTATAAATAATAATTATAATTGGGTTTCGAAGCTGAAAGGAATTGGAACCGCTGGTCTAGAGATAGTATGCCACCTAATTGTTGCAATGAATTTTACAGCGCTCAGTCAACATCTGTGGGAGCGTCGCACGTCCGAGGAGAGACTCTTACAACAAATTCCCAGTCGATAACAACAGGGAGTCTAAGTAAAGAAAAAATTCTCTTTCAATCAATTTTTATGGGGTTACGTATAAAAGTGGTTATTAACCAATTTGCCCATAATAAAACCAATAATCTTTATTACCAGTTTTATAATAACTAATTACATTGACCATTTTAATTTGAGAAAACAAGTTAAAATCATAAAAAATGTAATCAAAAATTTTATAGAAGTTTAATAGTTCGATGAAAATTGTATAGTTTTATGGAGCCAGAAACACGGTAAATTTTACCATGTTTTTCAATGCAAAGGTACATTGACCTTGTTTAAAAAAGAATAATAATGCTTTCCGTTCAATTTTAAAAGTACAAATTAGAATTCTTATTGATTAAAAATATTCAAAAATACAAATTAGAACTAAATGTATTAAAAACATTTAAAAAAAATATATATTTAAGTTTTAAAGTCCTTAATAACATAAATTTTACTAAAATATTTTTTTTCACAAATAGAATTCAGTGCTCAGCTCAAAAGCTTTGTAATTAACGATAAAGAATTAAGTCTATAACTAATATTATCTCTAAGTATGTATACATAAACTAAAAACTAACAAATTATTAAAACCAAAAATCACAAATAAATAATAAAACACATTTATAAATGAAATAATTTTCTTTTTGAAAGTTAATATTGGCGTACATTTTTAAGAAAACAATCATACTTGTCATTTCTCTTTCTAAAAAAATGCAGCATTGCACACTTACAAATAAATTCATTTTAGGCTTTAATTAATATTTAAAACTGTTAGCAACAAAGTACTAACTAAAAGTATTTTTTTCACTTACAAAAGGAATCTTGCACTCAGGTGAAAAGCTTTACAATTTATTATAGAGAGCCAAGTGGTTGAAAATCCCTAATGGTTTATTAATGTTACTTATTGAAAATCTTTAAGCTTCGTAGTAAATTTAAATTCCTTTGTTGAAACTAAAACTGTTTCCAAATAGAATAGTCGATTGCTTACAGAATAGCGTCCATATCTTTTCATTGATATTGTCATTGGCACTGCTACGTGTTAAAAATGCTAGTGTTTACCATTATTGAAATAAAAAGTTAAAATTTTGCTAAAACCATGTTTTGACTCTGCGATGTATAAATACAAAACTTTCATTTATCAAATCAAGTCGATGAAGTTCAGACAATGTTGTAACGTGATAATTTGTTTTGTTTTCGGTAATTAAACGATAATAATTCAATAATTTAGACACGAATAATAACATTTAAAATATTTAGATAGCTAATTTTAAACAAATAAAAAATTAATATTTCTAATTACTATTCAAATATTAATATTTTCATTTACAATCAAAATTTTAATATTATTTATTATAAGTAAAATATTAATATTACTATTTACAATTAAATTATTAATATTAGTAATTAAAATAAAAATATTGATATAGCTGATTACAATTGAAATATTAATATTAATATTTTCAACTACAACTAAAACATTAATAATACAAATAATAATTAAAATATTAGTATTAAACACTCGTATTTCATCACTAATATTCCAAGTACTTAAACTTAAATATTACTAACTACAAAAGAAATATTTTACTAAATACATTTAAAGTATTGATATCACTATTTACAATAACATACTAATATTCCAATTATTTAGACATTAATATTACTAACTACAATAGAAACATTTTACTAAATACAATTAAAATATTTATATCACTACTTACCTTAACATACTAATATTCCAATTATTTAGACATTAATATTACTAACTACAATAGAAACATTTTACTAAATACAATTAAAATATTGATATCACTACTTACCTTAACATACTAATATTCCAATTATTTAGACATTAATATTACTAACTACAATAGAAATATTTTACTAAATACAATTAGAATATTGATATCACTATTTACAATAACATACTAATATTCCAATTATTTAGACATTAATATTACTAACTACAATAGAAATATTTTACTAAATACAATTAAAATATTGATATCACTATTTACAATAACATACTAATATTCCAATTATTTAGACATTAATATTACTAACTACAATAGAAATATTTTACTAAATACAATTAAAATATTGATATCACTATTTACAATAACATACTAATATTCCAATTATTTAGACATTAATATTACTAACTACAATAGAAATATTTTACTAAATACAATATTGATTTACAATTAATATTGATACAATTAAATATTGATATCACTATTTACAATAACATACTAATATTCCAATTATTTTGACATTAATATTACTAACTACAATTAAAATTCTATTATCACTATTTATTTAAGATATTTACCATGCTCTAAGGAAGTCAAACATTTGAAGGAAGGAAGAAAAAAAAAAAGAAAAGCAGTTTTGCTGCAGAAGATTGTTGGCCACGGTATATCATTAACGTTTAAACTCTTTCTTCTTCGCGGCAACGTTGACAACATTGCACACCAGACTATTTTACTTCCCATATAACTTTATATACATAGATTGCTGGGTGATCTGTAAGCCGTCACTGGGGATTTAATTCCAATTCCTCACAGCGAGTTATCAATGTTATTACAATTAATCCTTCACGGTTGATAAGTAATATTTATATTTTTACAGTTTTTTCCCTTTAATAATATTTATTGTTATTCTAATTGAGATAAAATGAGTTGACATTGCATGAGATCTAGTTTGTTTTTTCTTCAACTCACACCATTCCTAAGCATTTTAGCAAATGGTGCTTTAGTTGTGCCTTTTTAATATTTTGAGAAAATTTTATTCAAACATTTACCAATGAGTAATATTTTAGAACTATAGAAACCCATAAAATTATAATTTTGGTATTTCATTTTCACGTTTTATAAAAGCAAAACATTTTTACTAAAGAAAAATTAAGAGGAATTTTTATTCTTCATGTTTCTCTACTTCGAACTAGTACTGAGTAAATATGATAGGTTATAAATTTTTAAAATGATTTAAATGTGAAAAAAAAGCAGAATTGTAAAGGATTTTTCAGAAAATCTTGTTTTCAAAATTATAATTCTTGTTATCACACATTTAGTGAGAAATGCAAAACTGAAAAGTAATTTTAATCAAATTTATTATTTTTATGCTATGTTCTAAGGTCTATGTATGCTAATTACCAAACTTTACCACATTTACCAAATTATATTACAAATTATAATTATTTAACATAATTAATAATTAGTATAATTTATTACAAAGTATACTATATTTTACTGCTAATTTTTGCAAAATCATTACCAAAGTGCTTGCGTAAAAATATTGAGATTTTTGGAGTTCCTATGCAGCAAGAAACACAGGTAAATTTTGACATATTCCGGTCATTTTGAACGTTCTTTTTCTCACTGTGATACTCAGTTATAACAATAAGTGAATAAAGATAACAATTATGAAATCAACATTAATAGTTTTAAATAACGTCACTTCTTATATTGTTCCAGAAAATGATACATAGTAACAATCTAAGTTTTTTTTCTCAAATTTAATTTAGTATAAGTCATATATAATAAGTCATAAATAATTATATTTAATGTTTTTGTTTTCATTGTTAAAGTAGAAAGAAATTTGTTTATCATGTAAGTAAATATTTCTTTCATCTACCTTGCTTATTAACATTCTTCATACAAAAATAAATTTCTATAATTTAAATGTGCTTTATAATTTGGAATTTGATAACAGAAACGAAACGTTGCATAAAAGAAAAGTAAAGCAAATGAATTAATGATTTTCGAAACGATCTTATAAATGTATTTTTTAACGAGTTTTATAAAATACATAAAAGTGTGTTTTTCAAAGATTTAAGTGTAATAATAATTAATAATAAACATTCTTGTATATTATTTGGTTTTCTAAATGACAAAAATCTTTGATTTACATATAATTTGAGTATCGTGCATTAAATTTGTCCCGCATATAATTTGAGTGTCGTGCATTTGAGGTGACAAATCATTAAAATCAAGAAAGTATTTCAAAATCTTAGCAATTATTGTTTAATCCACTACGAATTTCAATTTATAGTCAAATTTTAAAAAAAAGAATATAAAAAAATAAATTTAAATAAGTACTTTTGGTGGATTAAAAAATCATCGATCTCAACACTTATTTTACTTTTCTAAATCCCATTTGTTAGTTATATAATTTTTTTAATAGAAAACAATTAATAATATAATTTTGTATAATCAGTATAATTGTGTAATAAGTATATACACAGTACTGTATTTAATATATTTAAGGTTTGTAGACAATATTTCAATTTTTTATATTAATTTCTTTTGTCATTTTTAAAAAATACAAGATTTTGTTATTTAATGCTACTAAATGCTGCCAATTTTACTTAAATACCTAATTAACACAAATTTTTTTCGTTTATGAACTTTGTTTAAAAATTAGCTTATTTATGAAGTATATCTTTAAACGTAGTCTACATCTTTTCATCTTTAAACCTTTCTCAAATTCAATACCATTCCAACAATGCCTTGCTTAAATACCAAATTTATATCAATTTTCTTCGTCATTAAATTTTATCTAAATATAACTTAAGAGCCAACTTTTAGCATGGTTACATGCCTTAGATGTCAGAAATTTTTAGAAAAAAAAAAAAAAAAAAACTCCAGGAATATCTGATTTGGTTTTAATTTCTTGATAAATCAAAGTGCACATAGAATTCTATAGAAAAAAATCTCTATGGATGGTGTTTTCGATACTAGGGAGCGCTGCAAGCTGTATGCCGTTTATACTTCCGGGTTACTGTTTCCGGTGTATTTTAAAGCCATTTGGCTCACAACGTGATCATTGTGTTTTAAGATTCCTGCAAACGTGGTATTTGAATACTTATTACTAAACTTAATCTTGCTCCTCGAACAATATGCTAACACTAATGTAGGATGGTGCACAGCTTGCAACACGAACAAACAGTAATAAACAAATGGAAAGAGGCCAAATCAAGATGCCAAAAAAGCGAGTTATTCAAAATCTAGCAACCATTTCACCTTTTTTAACAATATATCTCTAAATAACTAAAACAAATTTTCACTTCAAACTCACCAGAATTACATAATAACATTAATATCTTATGAAATACGGCAGACTTGAGCTCAGAAATTATCGAATTTATTTCTTTTATTGAAAACAAAATTATCCGTTTGAAATTATCACCTCGCAGAATAACATGTAGTAAGCAGCTGCAAACTTTCTAACCGGAACTAGAGTAGGCATACAGCTCGAGATTGTTATTGTTTACATTTTTGCTGAAAACACCATCCATACGTGATCATCTTAACATTTTGTAACTTACATCATGTAAATTAATATTTTTCGGAAATCCATAGCTTTTGACGTGCAGCTTCAGATTTTAGGAAAATAAAAAAATATACCTATGATAAAAGATTTGAATAATTTCTATGGAGACAGTGGAACTTTGTCTTCTCATTCCATGATTCAATATATTCATTAAATAGCTGAATAAACACTGAAAATAAATCAAAAGTTTTAACTTCTTTCTCGTATTAACTCGATCTATTGCGAAGATCCATTAAAAATCAATTTATCGCTCTCAGATCTCTTTTTATATTTTTTTTTCTCCTTAGATCATTATCAGTTTTCCTTTAGGTAGTTACCGCAACCTTTAAAAAAAAGAGGTGACTAAAAATTCCCTAGACATTTTCATCATTTATAAATAGTTTTTTTCTCTCAGTGTTTAATTTTCCATACAGATTTAGCTTAATCTTGAAAGGCGATTTTTTTAGAAGAAATAATAAAAAAATAGCTGAAACTTTACTTTTTTTAAGTAAATTTTTTTTTAAAGAAACGTTTTACCGGTACACTGATTTGTAAGTCTTTAAAATAAAACTTTGTTTCACATTAACTAAAGTAATATATGTATGTTTAAAAATAAAAGAATGAAAATTTTATTTTATGTTTTAAGATACGTAGAAATTTTTTATCTTATTAAATGTTTAGGTTTTACAATTTTTATGTATTATGTAAATTGTCAAGGATTCTTCTGAAATTCAGAGAAATATAAGGTTTCGTTGCTAAAACTTTACTGAAACTTTTTTTAGCTCAGTTACAGCTGGTAATTTTAGGAGTACTTAATGGAAATAAAAAATAATAAATACTGGAATTTATCCTTGAAACTGAAATTTTAAAAAATGGGTGCATCCTTATAAGTCTACAATATTTTTTTCTCGTTAAAATTATAATAATAATAATAAGCTTGCTTGAAAAAGTATAGCAATTAATGAATTTGCACAATGTGATTAATGGATTTGCATGTTTTTGAAAAATATGAATTAAAATGAACTAGCATTATCTAGCCATCACGAGAACTCCTCCCGACTGAAAGTCCGAGATTTTTCACTGCTATGGAAACCTTAGTAAAACCATTTTTAATGGGAAACTGAAGAAATGACACAATTCTGCCTAAGTAAGCTTCTGCGAAACGGTTTACCCGTCATCCCTATTCAAATCTACTTATCTTCACTACAACAATAATCATTAATGTGCGAGTCTTTTGCCTGAAGAAGTTCTCGTGGTTGCCGATGAGTACTATAAAGGCTATCAAAAATATGTCATTAGTAAAAATGGAAAGAAAAATTAAGAGTTTAACTTTAAGATCAACCAGAAATGCATGTAGTAAGGTGGATATTGTTTTGTAAGAATTTCTTATTCCTTTCTTTTAATAAGGCTTGAAATCACTGTGAAAGTTTTAAATCTTGGTAAACCGCACCATTGTTTAAGCATGCTGTAACTTTAATAAGGAGAAGTTAAGTCTTATTATTGTGGAAATTAGACCAAAGTACTTGAATGGAAACACAGTTCAATTTATCCTTATCAATACTTTGGTGTTTAATTCAAAAGAATTATCGTTTAGAATCTGGATATCAAATTTTAACAATGAAATGACTTTCCCAATTGTGTAGAATTCAATCAAATTAATTAATTAGTAAATTAGATTACTACCGAAAGTCGGTCATGTTGTAAAAACTAAAGATGACAATCTGCTATCCTAAATCTTTTGTACACGGAGAGAAAAATAATGGTAAAATTACCGAACTGTATGGTTAAAAAAAAACAATTCTGATATTATGGTCTTGATGGTAAGATCTTGATGGTATGGTAAATGATTTAAAGACCAAAAATTATGGTCTTTAAATCATTTATATGGTAACGGTTTTCGTTTATCTTATCGGCTTACAGGAAATTTGGGTTTAAAAAATTATAGTTCTTACTACCACACATTTAGTATAAGAATACAAAACTGAAAACTAAATTTAACCGAATAAATGTTTTTATGTCATGCTCTATCATGATTAAGTTACCAAATTTTACCATATATACCACATTTTATAACTTATTGTAAAACCTTATTTTAATGTTAATTTTACCAAAATCATTACCAAAGCTCTTCGGTAAAAATTACAGGTCATTTTGGTGTTTCCAAAGAGCCTGATAACGGGTTAATTTTCCCATGTTCCGGTAAATTTGACCATATTTCTTTCAGTGTAATAAGCGTTGTCGCTTTTATTTTATCAATAAAAAATTGCATTTTTTTCCCAGATGGAAATTATTTATTTTTTAAAATTGAAACTTAGGATCTATACTATTAATTATAGATAAAGTAATCAAGTTATTTATGCAAACTTTTATTCTACAATAACATCACAGTAGATTATTATTGAGATCATTACTTTATAAAAATATACTTCACGTTTCTTAAAAAAAAATTATCTATATTTTTGTTCAAGATTCTTGAAATTAATTAAACTTGTATTTTCGTCAAACTCTTTAAGAGAAAGTTAGGAATTACATCGTAAACTTAATTTTACAGTGAAGTTACTCTTACACTTTTGCAAATTTTTTTAAAGTTATGCATATTCTAGTTAACTTTTAAAAAACAAAGAAAATGACATTTCTTTAATATTTCCCTATAGCAAATATAATAAAAGTTCTGAAAAGTTTTCTCATAATAATTGAATTTACGATGCAAGATGTAAACAGAAACTCAAACAAGTAAAACAAAATACAAACTCGCTGTGCTTGAATTACAAAATCTATTCTGCAGATATTCTGCCGAAAGTCTAAATTTCTTTTTGTTTGTTCAACACCTTTTCGAAGTATGGGCCCTTGAAATTAATCTACTTATGTTAATACATCGCGTGAAATGAATCCAGAATGAAGAGAAAGAGTTTAGACAATTCAGAAAAAAATAGCTCTTTTTAATTTCGTTAAATAAAATTTAATTATTTTACTTTTAATCTGTTCAGAACAACATAAACCGTTTTTTTTTTTTTTTTTACTAAAATCTAGTTGAACTCTCGTTCTTCGCACGGGGTGTAAAAAAGCGAATAATCTATAAATCATGGTCATTACGAAATCTTGCAATTCAACTCAATTAATAAAACTAAATTAATTCCAATTATTTAATTTGATTTGTTGCGACTTTACGTTATAAGATTAAGCAAAAAACGCTCTTATTTATAGTTCATCAAAATTAACTCTATTCTGCGCTATTAACTCTAGTCTAGATTAACTCTATTCTGTGCTATTTGGCATGAATCTATTGCTCATGGTCAACTCATGAAAGTCAAAATCTACCATTATCAAAAAAGTTTCATTTTCATTCATTCCTTTTGGGTAGCCGTAAGATACCTGTTTCCATCGAATCTATGTTAAAGCCATCCAGAATAGATACAATTTTAGCATTGATGCAAGTATCAAGCATACTAATAAGATACATTTTATTTTCTATATTTGATACCTATTTTATACTTAAATATTTCTATAGACAAAGACATGTAAGTATCAAAATCATACACAAAACTTCCTTTATTTGAATAATGTTTTAGCTTTTAAAACTAAGATATAAGAAAACCGAATACTCAAAGAATCTTCCAATCATTGAGCATAAAATCTACTCAACGATGCGCTAATTACATCACAGAGCTCTAAGAATATAGTTAGAAATATTAAGGTATCTGACTACCACAAAAAGGCTAATTGTGACGAAATTATCGTTTTTTTTTATTTGTATTTATTATTCCTACTACTTTCTACTTTCTAAAAATACCTTACTTTTTATTCTATTTACATTCTTTATGAAGTTACAGCAGTTTTTGCGTGAAGAGAGCTCGATAAAATTAAACAAGAAGTTAGAAATCAAAACCGGAAGTCATTACATTTTAGCGAATTATTATATTTTTTGGTGTTTTATTTAATACTTTTAAAAAATATTAATTATTTTAAGTTCATAATTGTGTTTGGAGATGTATATATTTTTAATATAGTTCATAAATGTCTTGAAATCTGGCAACAACATAGTAGATTGATTGTTGATTTTCTATTTGTTTACATTCGTTCGAATAATACTTTTTCTTCGTATTTTAATTACTATTTGGATTTATTTGATCAAAAACTGTCTTAAATGTAATAATTTAATGTAACACATTTAATCTAGTATATTATTTTAAAATGTTAAATGCATATATTTCAGTAATTAGAAATTTTAACGTTAAAAATTGTCTGATTGGCATTACTAAATGGCTCCAAAATTAAAAGTACAGTAATTTGAAAAGTTAATTATTATTGATATGTACTAAACAAAAGTTTATTCATCTAATATAAATTAGTTTTAGATGATTTTGGCAATATAATTTTTTGAAATTTTGGTTTTAATTCTTTAAATGCAATTTTCTCAAAATCAGATTTTTTTCGTTTTTGATGTCACCGCAAAGATGATAACTAAAAAAGTTTTCAAGATAATTCTCTAAAATTTTGTACCAGTGTTTAAGCATATATAACACATGTTTGGAACTAAGGATTAAGAAAATTTTGTATATTTGCATTTTTTATGATTGTTTTTTTTCTGTGATAAATGTAACTTTTTCGAAAAATTTTTACTTTATAGCATTTTGGCTCATAACATACAAGTAAATAGAAATACTGCAGAGATAATAGTTTATAACATAGATAAATGTCTTTTGAATATAATTATAGAAGGATTTTTTATTTTATGCATTAGAATAAGTTTTACAGCTTTTTCCGTAATGTACAAAAAATGCCTTATTAATGCATAAAATTACCAATTTTTTCAAAAAATATATATTCCCAGAAAAGTTTTTAGTCAATTTTATAAGTTTTCACCTAAACTCAAACAAAAAATGAGTTTAAAAGTTAATTTCAAGCAATATTTGAAAAAAAAGTTGTAAAATAAAATAAAGTAAAATACCAAATGAAGTGAAAAAGGAACTTTTACAATACTCTTCGAAATTTATCGAGAAAAAAATAGTTTAACAACAATTTATTCAATTGTAATTTTCACCATCTTAAAATAAAACAGTTAAATAACCGTAAATAAGATGGTATTCAAATTGTGAGAAAAACCGTTTGTTAACTGCTTTCACCTAATACGGTTAAGGGACTATAATTTTATTGTATCATTAATACCCATCTAATGAAACCAATTAGTTCCTTTCAGATGGGTAAATGTTATAGCCGAGAAGGCTAATCCGTCTTTCTCATGACCGACAGAACGGGGGTTCGAGTCCTAGCGTTGACACCACAAGATTTCCACCATTTCCTTCACCACAGGAAGAGTTTCCAGAGTCCTGAACTCTCCAATTTGTGACCCTGGGCTATTATAATACGAAACTCTCATTCACCCATAGATGGCAATAATATAAAGCTCCTAAACTATCTCAATGCCCAGTGAAATTTCTTTTTTACAGTTTCGAAACCATGCAAGTAAACAGTTTCAAAACCATGAAGGTAAAAAATGTTCTTTACCATAAACTTTACGGTTAATTGGATGAACAGACTGTCGTTTATTTTACCATAATTTTAGAATTAAATTTCTGACAGTATGATCCTAGCAACAAATGAAACAAAACAATGTATGATACACTCTCACACAAACAGTGAAAAAGTAAACACAAAATGTGACTACATGCACTGAACATTTTTTTAGTTTACCTCAACACCAAAAATTGGGCTAACAAGGCATCATTTTTTTATTTTTTTATCGTGCCTTAAATCGCCAAAATGCTGTTCATTAGGCAAAGTGAAACCTTATATGAAGTACAAAATTCATATTTATTGTCTTCCTTAACTATTTTGAAATTAATAATCAATATAAAATATTTAAAAAAAAAAGTGATAATAGAATCTTTAACCCTTTAACGCATTTGCCTGTGTCTAACTCGAATGAATGTTACCGGCAAACTTACATAAGCCCGTGTCACACACGGGCAGTCTTGTTATTTTATTTCTAAAACCCGTCTGAGATCCGTTCTAGTAAAAATAGATAGGCTAGGTTACAATTAAATTTATTTACCATAGAAATTTAATTATTATTAATTGATTTAATTTTATTTTAATATTTTGAAATTCAAAATAAGCCTGTAATCATATTGTTTGAACTTTGTTTGTAGAGTAATTTTTTGATATCTTTTACACCAACCACCATTCCCTAGTACACCCCCTCCAACTGAAATCGCAAAAAATAACTTACACTATACCAACATATTCATTTTCTGTCGAAAAAAGCAACCCTCGATTGTTTTTTACCACGTTTATGAAAACCAGTCGTGTTCTGGGGGTTTGAAAAATGTAAAAATAATTTTTTCACAAAAATAAATAAAAAATTCATAATAATAACAACAATTTTTCTGGTTAAAATTTTAAAGCTTCTTTTTACAGAATCCAGAAATTACGAAACAGTAATTTCGCATTCTTGATCTGAAATAAATTGCTATTTTCTAATTAATAATTGCTGGAATAAATTTCTGAAATAAATTGCTAATTGCTATATTAAATAAAAACGGCGTTTAAAATATAATTAGTAATTTAAATATTAACATAGAATAATTATAAAAATTGCTTTATCCATAAAAACTGCCCATAAAATACTATTTCTAATAAATTAAAATTATACTATTATATTAAATAATAGTGAATAGAACAATTACTTATTTTATGGCTGAAAATGATCACAAAATATTACACTTTACTTATAATGCTAACTAAAAAAAGTAATATAAGATTAAAAGCATAAAAAATGAAAAGTATTTACAAAAATATAACATGAATGCTGTATTCAATCTTTTCATCGTTATTAAATTAAGTAATTAATATAAAATGCTTTGAGCTACAAAAACTAAGAAAATAATTTACTTTTATTCAACGGTTTTAAACATGTATTTTATTATTCATAAAAATTCATCAGTGTTTTTAGCTCTGTAAGCTTTTTAATGAATAATTATCTTAATTAATTTTTAAACTACGTGTTTGTTTCCGTTATCAGATTTTTCGTCATTTTTTTTCTTGTTTCTAAATTCTTTTGTAATAAGAATGGAAAAGAATAAAAACATAATTAGAGATAAAAATAAGTTATAGTTGCATTAAAAGTGGTATCGTTTAGATTCTAATTACGTAATTAACTAAAATATCGTTTATAAGAATACAAAAATGAAACAGTGTTCATTAAACTTTCATGAAAAAATATTATTTTACTTTATTCAGAAAAGATTAAATCTTTTAACAAAAACTAATTTTATGGTGCTGATGTTTTAATTTTTCACGTATGCATATTAAATATTTTTATAATTCCTTGAAAAGCGACTAACTGTACTAAGAATTCCTTTGTATAAAATTAAAATTTATATTTAATAGCTAGGGTTAAAAGTTAAAATGAAAAGTTAAAAATTATATTTAAAGGTAAAGTTAAAAGTTAAATTCAAATAAAAATGGAGGAATGTTTAAAATGAGTTGGTATGATTAATTCAAAATTTTAAGTGAATATTTAAAAGATATTGTGTTATATTTTATAAGAAAAATAACTAAAGCCAAACGAAAATTTTATTTTTCCTATTGAATTTTTCTTTTGAATTTACCAATCATATTCTACCACTGTATTAGTATATACAAATGTTTTAAAACCGAACGCTTTTATTTTAGAGTTAATTTTCTTCAAAATTTTCAATTTCGCTAAAAAAAAAGGAAGCGTTAGAGTTTTTATTCAAAGTAAAGTTATAATATAGTGTTATAAAAATACAAAGCAAAATCTCAGAATATTTTAGAAGTATTATCGCAAAATTCAATCTTTAAAGTGTTTAGACTAATGTTATTTGAGGGACGTGATAGTAGTTTTCTCATTCATTATAACGTTATGATAGTGTAATTTATCATTTAAAGAAAGAAAAAAAAATGTTTAATGTGTGTGAAGAAAAGGTACATGCTTAATCTTGTTAAGAAGGATTTCCAGGTTCGAAACCTTTGCGACGACTGAGATGTCGTACATTTTTTTTTTTTTTTTTTTTTTTGTCTATCAGCAGTTATTGATGTAATATAACATTAAAAAGTATAATAGCATATGAGTGCATTTGTAGTTTTTAAGATTTATTAATAAATAATTAACAAATTCCTTCAATGTATGAAAAATTAAAAAGATATATTTTTACTGCATTGACCAATTTTGTACTAATCCGAAAAATTTGTAAAAATTTGTAAAAATTTAACAAAGAATTGCATAGTTTCAACTTAAAAATATTTTGTAAGAATTTAAAATTAAGTTTCGCAGTCTAATGTTGAAAACGATGGAAACAGAAAAAGGGCAAAAGAAAAGAAAATGTAAACTTTTCCAAGATTAAATTTTTAGCTCGTGCCAGAACACACACATATAAATTTTTTGGTGTCCTTGTGGAGTAAGGTTTCTTTTGACCTCGACTTCTGGGAGAGAAGAAATGTAATTTAATATGTAAATAGAATTTCTTTCCACATTCTTAATATTTGTCTTTGCTATTTTTCAGATTAGAAAATCTTAAATATAAGTATTCCATAATTTTAAAAAAAATGTACAGCTCTCAATTTCTTGTTGAGTTAAAGTAAATATATTTAATTAATTTCTTAATAAGTAAATCTCCCGATTTTTCTTAAAAAGTTATTTTTACTTTTTAATATTTTAAAACGTAAGAGATATAATCCATATGTTACAAATAAGCCTATGCATACGTAAATGCCAAATAAATAAATTTTTTAATATTACATTTTGACAACTTTCATTCTTGTCCCTTTTTCGGATGTGTAAAAAATTAGAAAGATAAAGTCGTGTTATATTGACTAATTTTATATTAAACTAGAATAATGTCATAAAAAGTAACGAAAGAAATGCATTCTTTAAGCTAAAAAAGATTTTGTATAAATTTAAAAATAATTTTAACACTCTAATATTGAAACAGGAAAAGAGTAAAAGCAAAATAGATGCAAACTCTTACGAGGTTAAATTTTTGGTTCCTGCCAGAATATACAGATATTTCTTATGTCCTTGTGGAGCAAGGATTTTTTGACCTCAACTTCTGGGAGCAAAGAAATGTACTTTAATATGCAAATAGAATAAAATTTCTTTTTTTAATTTCTAAAAATTCAGCATGACTACTTTTTAGAATAGAAAATCTCAAATGTCTGTATTCCATTTTAGAAGGATAGAGCAGATTTAAAAGAAAACATTATAAATTTTAATGAGATTTAAAATGTTTCTAAATACAAAAGAAATGAGAGATATGAATAACATTGGAATGCAGGAAAGTGATATGTATATAATTCTTCATAACAAAAAAATATGCATTTTAAATGATTTTAATGTAACTAATGATTATATTTAGATTCGATAAGATGATGCACACGTCACAAGTGGTGTAGCACATCGCCATAAATCTTCACCCTTACTACAAATTTAAAGTAAAAATTAATAAAGCTAAGCTTCCTTTATAAAATCATCTTGAAATTCCCATTAGAGATTTTCTTCCCCATAACAAGCTACAGAAAGCTTGAGAAATCTAGTTTAAGTTAATTTATGAGGTGATTAAAAGGTCACGCTCCACAGCGACAACTACGTGTCTAAACATGATTGTTCTGATAAAAACACTTCATTAAGGAATATATACTGCGCATATTTATCTGACAAGCTAATTTTCTGTGTACAACACGCATTTCAGATGCATGCAAGTTTTAACTTATTTCTAATTCCAACGAATATAAACAAGGTTGAGCTCTCAGTTTGTTTTAATAGTTAAAGATAAATTCAGAAATTATACAAGACAATTTTGTTTGCTTTTGCGTAATTAACTTCAGAATAATTTGGTTAATTATTTCCTTTACTTTTTAAGTTGTCCCTTTGTAACTCTTTAAATGATTAAAATGCTACTAGTGTATCTGAAAAAAATGGACATTTTAAAATTTTTTTACCCATATTTTCTGTTATATTGTTTTAAGCTATATGATTTAATATAGATAGATGACAATGCTTGATTTCTAATAGTATAGTTGAATTTAGGCCTTGCTTTTAAACACTTTGCTTAATCTTTCTGTTTATTTTAAAAATTTATTATACTTCTCTACTTAATTATTTCCTTTGAATTTAAATTTTCAAAACAAATGCGATAAGCAAATGCATTATTCTTCAATGCCTGTGCAAACAAACTTCATGTGAACAAACGCCACTTCTAAACATGGCTTTTTTATTCAATAAAATATTGAGATCCGGTTGCTCTAGGGCAGGGCTGATTAATAGTTGAATTATTAATTATAAAACAATGGAACAGAAAGATTATAAAACAATTTACTTACATTTTAATGGGAAAACTGAGGCCGATCAGCCTGAATAAGAAGTTGGCGGGCCACACAATATGTGTTCGCGGGCCGCCAGTTGGACAGCCCTGCTCTAGGGATAAAGCTCTCGCCTTCCAATGACGTGACCCCGGGCTCGAATTCCTCACTAGGTTTGCACTGCATACAGTGCTGCTGTAAAATATCCTCAGTGATAGATGGATCATAGGTTAGATTCCCGTTGCCGTCAGGCCAGCCCTGGGAGGTTTACGTGGTTTTCCTCTCCATGTAACGCTTATGAAGTTTATTATTACAAGGCTACGATTTGAAATTCGAGTAACAAATATTAAGTATATCAAATAGAATTGAGACTTTTTTAAAAGCAGCAGAGACTTTTTTAATTACTCTTGTCATGGCAACAATGAAATTTGTTTTTAGTCAAAATTATCTTTTTTTTAGTAATTTGAATCATAAGTAAGCGTAAAGTTCCTAATTCAATTGCATAACACACATAAACATTAAACACTTAACAAGAGAAAATGTCGACCATTTTGAAGTTTTGTGCAGACACAGTAAGGCAATGATGCCCTGTCGAGGGCTTAAGTAGAAAAATGGCACAAGTTATTTAAACAAGTTGAAAACTTGTCTCATATTTTTTGAGAAGGTAAGAGTCTTACGTCAGTCAAAATTTTCTAAGTTTGTAACCTTATTCAAATATTTGTAACCTTATTCAGTTATATTACTGAAGTTCGAGATATTAGTGGTATAACAGAGATGAGTTATGCAAGTATACAAAGCATAATTAATGTCGATTTGGGGTATCGAAAAATCTAAGTGAGGTGGGCGCCTAGAGTTTTCAACACAAATTAAAATAATGCAAGAAAAAGACAGTTGTCAAAAGCCTCAGAAACACATCGAAAGTTACAGGCACTGGTAAACAGTAGAACACCCCAAATATTGCCTGAATTCGGCACCTTCGGACTACTATTTGTTTAGACCCTTTAAAATTCTTTTGTGGATAAGAGATTTTCACCCAATGAAGAGGTAGAAGATATTGTGCGCAATTGGTTCACTAGAAAACCTACTTATTTCTATGACACCAGAATTTAAAAAAAAAACTTCCAAAACGCAGGCAAAAATTGTGGTTCACGGAAATTTTGTTGAAAAATAACATTTTTGTATTTTTTTAAAAGTAAATGTTTCATATTTAATTATTAAAGAAGTCTCATTTATACTTGATCCACCATAGTATAAATAAAATTAATAATAAACTGAAAAGAAAATTCAAAATCAAACTCGGCAGGAAATGGATTTATACTGATTCAATTTTCCTTTATAATTATATGAAAGAACTATATGACATGAAAGTGTATTTAATTCAAGTAAAACTCAATTGTTATTTCTCTTACATGACTTTTAACTGCTTTACTTTTTTTAGTATGTTCATAAATCTTCTGTATGTGGTTTCTATACATCAAAAATAATAAACGAGTTTTTTTTTATATATGAAATTCAGTTATGAAAAAGAAGTTATATTCAGAAGGGATTACGTGTCGATGTTTAAGCAGACTAGTCTGACTTGAGTAATAAATCTTCGAAATAAAGACAAGATGCGTAAAAAAGTCAAAACACAGGATTTGTCAACGATAAACTACACAGGGGAATACTAAAGGATAAGACATACCAAAGAATATGCTTGGATTATTGTTAAGAGACGTGGTAGCAAATAGCTATATAAATATGATAAAAATTATAATGTATTTATCAATTGAAGTTGGTATATAATTAAAATTATTCATATTCCAGCCATATGTATTTCCAAATTAAATGCAATGGTGGTTTTAAACTATTTAATAAAGCAATTATTGGAAAAAATATTTTATTGGGCCTAATCCCAGATAATACACTGTAAAAAAGTTGGGATCAAATTACGGTAAAAATTACTGTCACCAGTATTTTTTACCATAAAATGCAATTTTAACGGAACATACAACAAGCAAACAAAAGCTGATATGCCGTTACTTTTACACTAACACTTACAGTAAAATCAATGATTCACTTACGAAGATCACTGTAAAATTTACTGATGTAATATTTTCCACTTAAAATGGATTTTACAGTTGACGCAACCAAATAGCCGGTACTTTATACCACAATTAGATCTGGAATTTATTTACAGGTCAGAACAAATGTTTACGATACAGGTATACGATACGTGTACAGGTATTTTACGACAGACGTTGTGTTTTCATTTGGTTAACATAGAGGCTGTACTAATTATTTATTTCAAAACTTGGTAGAAATATTAGTATGTCAAGCTTATTTCCTTAAAGATTAAATCAAATAACTTTACGAAAAAAATTAGATTTTTTTTTCGGATTTTATTGCATACCTTGTGTTTGTCTTTTTTTTTATCATTCTACCTTTGAGGTTCTCTCTTTCATGTTCTCTTTATGAGGCTCTTGAATCAACATTTTGTTTGTATTAAAAACATAATGATCAGTCCTACTTTCACTTTCAAAGTGTTAAAGAAAGTATATAAAAGCAAGCTCAAATAAACCTTGTTTCATTGACACTTTTTACTTTTGATGACTCATCCTCCATAACAAAAGGTTTTTCTAGCCTTGCTTTGTAAAAGCAGATCCAACCTCGTTGTAAAGAGGTTTTTGCACAAGATAATGCGAACCTCATAGTGCGTAAACTAGTAGAGTTAAATTTTACATTGTATCGAGCTTTCTTGGTTTATTTGCTTATCATTTATAAACCTTGTTGTACTTTGTAATGAATGTTGCATCTGACATTAAAATTAACCTTACACTGCTATCTAGGAATATGTCTACTATATTGCATTAAATTAAAAAAAAAAAATTGCTTTCTAAGTCATGTTGAGCATATATAAATACCACAATTTTTTTTTTCTATATTTTCTAGAAGAGGCACATGCTTAGGGTCGAGTTTTAGTAAGTTAAGATTTCCGACTTTATTGAAAATAGTTGAACTCCTTTTTCGAAACATTCGAGTGAGTTTAAAAACTGCAACAAAACTGCAAAAAAATCTGAAAATTTGCTATTTGCAAATGAAAATAACAATTATTACCTTGATAAAGTAGTTCAATTTTTTTTATAGAAAGATATAAAATATTAATAGATTGGATAAATAATTAATAATAATAATGAGAAGAATAATAATTATTATTTCTAAAGGTATGATTTCAGAAAACTCAATTAATTTATGTCTCCATTAATACGTAATTATGTCTATTATGTTCTCAATTTCAATTTATTTCGCATGAAATTAGGCCAAAGATTTACTTACATTTATGTGTCGACCT
Organism: Parasteatoda lunata; assembly: GCA_949128135.1. Classification (NCBI taxonomy): domain Eukaryota; kingdom Metazoa; phylum Arthropoda; class Arachnida; order Araneae; family Theridiidae; genus Parasteatoda; species Parasteatoda lunata. The sequence continues at coordinate 83,632,788 of OX421972.1, forward strand.
ATTTATGACCTATTATTATTAAGTGTCGACCTATTTGTTTTTAACTGCAATTTTTTATTTTATTTTACAAAATACTTTTCAGCAAGGTCTCTAGCTAGTTTAAAAATATCGGCACATTTTCTTTTATAGACTTATTTTAATTACGTTCTCTCCGTACGCTTCAGATTTCTCTTCTAAATGAATCTCTTAAAAAACGGTTAAATAACATATTATTTAATTTTTATTTTACCATATTCAAACAAAACAGTCAAATAACCGTAAATAAGATGGTATTCAAACTGTTATCTCTAAGAAAACCGTTTATTAACTGCTTTTCCCAATCACGGTTAAATAAGTAGTATTTAATCACACCAGCTAGGCCCACCTAATGAAGCCACTTAGTTCCTTGCAACTGGGTACATAGTATAGCCGAAAGAGATAATTTGTCATTGTCACGACCGACATGACGGAGGTGAAACTATTTTCTGCGTTGACATCACAATATTTTCACCATTCTCTCACGATACTCTCATTTGCGCTTAGATGGCAGCACTATAAAGCTGCTTAACACAAAAAATATCGAATTTCCCATCGCTGGCGATCGGTAATACAGTCAGTTATACTAATAAAATCACATTCTACGATTCACTTGATAAAACACAGCTCAATCAAAACGTATTACACTCCAAATCCAAAGCCCATTACTTAACTAAAAGACTAGCTCTATCGCCCAGTTAAATTTTTACGTTTTTGAAACCATGCTAGTTGTAAATTGTTAAAAAACCATCATGTACTTTTGTATTTTTGGTATTTTAACCATACTTGTTGTAAATGGTTTCAAAACCGGATGGGGGGAAATGTTCTTTGCCGTAAACTTTACACGGTTAATTGGATGGACAGACTGCTGTTGGTCATTTTACTGTAATTTAAAAGGGAAATTCTTATAGTATGATCCGTTCAAAGTGCTGGTCATCAATTTGTTTCATTCCCAAAGGTGTCATCATAATTGCTTGCTGAATCAAAATGTGTTTATTTACCAGCATTGCGTAGTCCACTAATGTTTTCAAATAGAAACCATTTCATAGCTTTAACGAACTCTTTAAAGTTGAAAAAACTTTAAATGCCCGCTTCGTGATTTTGCTGATTTTTTTTAATATAAAATAATCATAATAATTGTAGTTGGCTTTACAGACTGTTACAATTGCAATCTGACAGAGTTTTAGTAAAATATTATACCAATTAATGTATTAGAAGCTGTTAATTCAACTTAACTAGTCTAACGTGTTTTGGAGTGTAAATAGTCCTCTTTTTTTCAGCCGAAAGGAGATTAAAGGAGATTTTTTTGAATAATTTTAAATCTATCTGGATTATAAAAACATAAAAATTTATTAATTACCAAGGGCACAAAAACAAATTCTCGTGAAAGACCCCCAAATTAAGATTTCCTAATTAGTCTGGCATTTTTATGAGAGCCCTGGCAGAGAGAAGGAAAAAAAAAAACAATTATTCTACAATGTGAAACCCAAAACCTTATTGCAGGTCAACAAAATTTACAGTAAATCTTCTGAAATTTTCTAAGGTTACAAAGAAACGAAATATATTTAAAAACTATTTTAGGCAAGAAATTCTAAAAAAAAAAATGGTTTAAGCCATAAGTAATAACGGAAGTCAGAAATCTAAAGTTACAGGCACCATCAAACAACGATCATGTTAAGCCGTATATTATTGTAAATTTTTTAATATCATTGCCAAAATGCTTCTCTTATTATTTTTTTTTAAAGTTTTAATAGAGAGTAATTTTACCATGTTCTGGTAATTTTGACCCTACTTTTTCCCAGTTCAAAAAGCATTGTCACCTGTTATTTTTATCAATTAAAATTGGATTTTCCAAATTTTAACGCATATATTAGAACCTTATTTATTGAAAATGTTATTAAATTTAATATCAAAGCGTTTCAGTAAAAATTACCGTGCTTTTTGATGTATGCATAGAGTCAGAAACACGATAATTTTGCCATATTCTGTTTGTTTTGACCCTACTTTTTTCCAGTTCAAAAAGCATTGTCACCTGTTATTTTTATCAATTAAAATTGGATTTTCCAAATTTTAACGCATATATTAAAACCTTATTTATTGAAAATGTTATTAAATTTAACATCAAAGCGTTTCAGTAAAAATTATCGTGCTTTTTGATGTATGCATAGAGTCAGAAACACGATAATTTTGCCATATTCTGTTTGTTTTGACCCTACTTTTTCCCAGTTCAAAAAGCATTGTCACCTGTTATTTTTATCAATTAAAATTGGATTTTCCAAATTTTAACGCATATATTAAAACCTTATTTATTGAAAATGTTATTAAATTTAATATCAAAGCGTTTCAGTAAAAATTACCGTGCTTTTTGATGTATGCATAGAGTCAGAAACACGATAATTTTGCCATATTCTGTTTGTTTTGACCCTACTTTTTTCCAGTTCAAAAAGCATTGTCACCTGTTATTTTTATCAATTAAAATTGGATTTTCCAAATTTTAACGCATATATTAAAACCTTATTTATTGAAAATGTTATTAAATTTAATATCAAAGCGTTTCAGTAAAAATTACCGTGCTTTTTGATGTATGCATAGAGTCAGAAACACGATAATTTTGCCATATTCTGTTTGTTTTGACCCTACTTTTTTTACTCAGTGCGTAAATCTAATATTTGCAGAGAAATGTTCATATTATATATATATATATATATATATATATATATATATATATATATATATGTTGTTCATAACTAAATTATTTACAAACATTTTAATATGATATTGAAAGTCTGTGAAGAACCCTTGAGATTATTGCAATATTTACATCCCTACTTATTTAGTTGGAGTAATAAAATATTAAAATTTAAGTTATTTTCGTTAAATCTTATTTATCTCTAAAATAAATATAAGTGAAGCAAATTAACAGGCAATATTTGTTTTTATTATTAAAACTTTAGTCAGATAAAAAAGAAATATAAATCACCTGTTTTGAAACGATTTTCCTTTCTTTAACTCATTTTTCACGCAGCACTGCCAAACTGAGTTTCTCCTGAGATTGATTTTAGTATACAACTTTATTATTGGTTTAATTGGAAAAAAAAAATATTTATAATTTAGATTTTAATTCTTGAATGGATAAATTAATTGGTAAAATTTTATCTAAATATTATGCTTACCATGTTTACATTATTAACGTTTTCTATTTTGATTAATTCTATGATATTTATAATGAAATGAAAATGAATTTTCATTTATATGTTTTATTAGAAAAGTAATTTTTTCGTCTAGATATGAATGAATTTTTTAATAGTCAGGAATTTTAATTTTCGAAATTGATTAAATCCGATTTGTTATTATTCCAACCCTTTTTGTGTCGATTTCACGACCAAATGGCATTAAAAAGGGCTGTAAATTTAATGACAAATTAAAAGGCGTTACATTTATGTATTTAAGCAGGGCTCGAAAAAACTCGGAAATTTTAACCGTCCCCGAGGACGGCTTGTCCAACAATGTACCCGTCCTCCTTTTAAACTAACCCGCCACTTCTAAATAAACAAAAACATAATTTTCTCTTATTTATTACAAACATTTAACTACATACTAATAGTAACCAAGTATTTATTTTATGAATTAATTTATTTCTTATATGAAATAATTTAAATGACAACGGTCAAGTTATCTGGAATGTCAATTCATCCGAGGGTACTGCGTTTTTTAAATGAATCAAATATGACGTTTGCCAGTTCCACAATCAATCTAATGATTTACAGAGGTTTCTGCTCAGAAATCTGAAAGGGGTTTTCCATTTAGGTAGATGTTCATAATTGCGTTTAACGCTTCTTGTTAAGACCAGTACGTAATGTGTTTTTTTTGTAAGTCCATTACTGAAAAGCTCCTTTCAACCGCTGCAGTACTCCCAGACAGAGAAAACATCAATTCCACCAAGCGCAGTATGTTGCTGTATTTCTAGATTAGAGGGTCATTATAGAAGTGAGGCGATAGACTCTTGTAAGATAACAAAAATTGAAAATGTATCACGAACTTTAACGGGAAAATGGTCGTCCGCGCGGACGTCGGATTCGAGAAATTTGTTGTCCGCGGGGAGTTTTCGACCGCCGAGGACGGGCGGTTTTTCGAGCCCTGTATTTAAGGTGTTTTTAATGATCCTCCTCAATATACATTTTTTGAATAATTGTAAGAATAAAATTTAGAATTCAAAAGAATTATGGTTTTCAAAGTAATCTTAAAACAAGAAAATAAATATAAATGCCTTTTAAATTGTCTAAAAAGTTTCCAGGAAAAAAAAACATCATATATATGCTAGTTTGTTTTATTTAATAACCGTCGTTGAACAGCCGACCCAATTTTGATTTTACAACTACCAATGTTTAACTCCGTAGCTTTGTAATTTTGAACTCAATTCAGGAGACAAGGGAACTAACTGCATCGAATATTGGGAAAATTTTGATGGAATTAACAATTGATGGATTCTTTTTTTTTTTTTTTTTTTTTTTTTTTTTTTTTGGAACTACCCCGCATTTGCGTTACTTGGAAGAAAACCACGAAAACCTCCAACGGTGAACCGTTAAGGCAAGGGGACTCCAATCCATGATCTGTCTACCACTGAGGATATTTCACGTCGGCACTACAGTCTGTATATGCCGGGTGCGGAATTCGTATTGACCAGCCATCGCTGAGATTCAACCCCGGATCATCTCATTGAAAGGCGAGCGCTAAATCCGCTGGACCATCACGGCTCTAATATATATGCTACCCAAGTCAATATCAAACTAATAGGTTAAAGGTGGCTGATGCGAATTTTGCTACCGGCAAGCACCAGTCGCAAAGCTGGCATAAAATATCCCCAGTCATATCTCATTATGGTTTGAATCTATTTTCTGTCGGAAAAAAGTAATTTATATTAGAGAAAGTACGTTTTTGTGTCTGATTTTGTATCTTACGTTATCGCTTGCTCTAGTCCCGCAGTAGACTGATCGTAAAGACAGAGTTCCCAGTAGAGCACTGAAGTCAAGCATCATTGGCTGCGGTCAGTAAGCGGGTGGGTGACCACTTCGATCAGCCAGAAGATTGGTTCCGAAGTACGTTAAAATCCGATCATTATATAAAAAATTATTCTGTTGATTTGTTTATTTTTATTTTTTTTATATTTTAATCAGTGTAAAATTATTATAGGTACGCATTTATCACGAATTAAATCTTTTTTTGTTTTGTTTAAATAATAATTTTTATTTGAATTCTATAAGATTAGGGGTCTTTTGTCATTAAATTGTTTTAAACTTAACATCTATCTACATTTTTGAAACAAATATGTTTATAATTTATTAAGTTTTTTACATATAATATTTTGCAATAAATTCAAAAGTACTTAGAAAATACCATATAATTTTAATATTTCCTAATGAATTTATGAAATATTTATTTTTATACAAATTTATTACTTATATTACGAAATATTTGATATGAAGCTAAAATATTTCATCAAAGTTTATTATCTTCATAACTGTATATATATTTTCAAAAAACATTTTAGCAAAAATAATTATTTTGTACTATGTTAAGATTTTGTATTCCTGTACCTACAAACATTAGTCAAATTTGTTTTAATGTTACTTATTCAAGTATTTTGTGTATTAATATTACTTTGCTATCGTTCTCTATTCCTAATAAGAAAAATATTTAAATCCCATAAAGAAATCATAATTCATCATTTTTATTTATTAATAATTTTCCTGTTAACTTATCCCGTCGTAATTCCATTGTTTACTTATATTCCAATATTCCAAATAAAGATGATATTTTTTTTTAAATTCCTTTAAATAAACACCATTTTGTTTTCCTTTTTATTTATATCTGTTATATCTTTTAATATTAAACTCTTTATAAATTTATTCTCGGAAGTAAAGCAAGATAAAAACTAAAAGAAAACTTTAAAAAAAACTGTGAGCTAAGTGCAAATCTCAGTTTAAATTGGATAGTTTAAACGAGAGGGAGAAAAAAAGCCTCTTCACTATGAATAACGTCGAAGCTTTAGTCAAAATTTTCTTCTCTTGGATAAAAGAAATCCTTTTTCTATTCTATGATCGCCAGTTTGAACATTCCACGGTTGTCGCACAAATAGACTTTAAACTAAGACAAATGTGGTCAAGGCTGCTTTAACTGTAATTTATTCTCAAGACAATGCGAATTTCAAGTACTTTGTACTTTTTTGTGTCACAGTACTTTTTCGGGAAAATTTTCAGGTAGTATAAATAATTGAATACAAAATTTTCAAATGCTAATGTTTCTTTGCTGAAAATGTAATATTTTAAAAGAAATATTTGAAGCATTTAATTTGTTGTTAAAAATAAAGTTTCAAATCTTTTATATTAATAAAACTAAAATTTTTAAAATACAAATTAAAAATATTTTGAAATTAAAAAAGTTTTTTTTAATTTCAAATGATAATAGTTTATTAGTTATACATTTGAAAAACTTAAATAATTAGTTAATTATAAAGCTAATATTATATGGTTTCATTGTTGAAGCGAATGTATGTCCCATATAAAAAATTATTCATTACCATTCTTAAAATATTAACACGTGAGTGATTATTTTGAATTTTAACACTATTTTAAATTGGGCTTTAATATTGTGCAAAGTTTTGTTAATTACTATCTCAATAATGCTGAAAAACTGATCTTTTGTATTGTCAATTTTCACGGTACTCGGAAATCATATATAATCTAAACTATGTTTTTTCGGTTAAGTAGAAATTGTTTCAATTTTTTATATAATTTTTCTGAGAATAAAATAAACTAAACTTTTTAAATCAGTAACATTAATCATATTCTTTTTCCAATAGAAGTAAAAGTATAATTTTAATTTCTTTTAAATACCAGAAAAAATTTAAAATAAAACGCGAGATTGATCTTTTATAACGATAATTTTATGTGTTAATTCACCAAGTTAATTTGATACGCACTTAAATAAATATAAATTTTACATATAAAACCGCACCCTTAGCTGCTTTTCAAAACTATAAATGGTAAAATATGCAATATACTTAAGCCGATAAAAATAAAATTAAAAAACCAAGTCAAAAAAGACATCTTAATTGAAACGTGTTTGAAACACAAGAAAGACTGAACATCTACTTATAATAACTGAAGAGACCAGTTTGGCATTTTCCAGATAATTTGTGTGTAGATCTATTAGTGTATAATTAAGTTTGTTTGTTTTTAATTTTTTATTGAAACTAGCATAAATTATATAAATAGAGAGTACATTATACCCACTTTCCTTAACCAGGAATGTCATTTATTTCTCCGCGTAGCAGCCATTAATTTTGGTATTCAGTAACATTAAAAGTTATAGTTACAGTAAGATATGATACACATAGCAGTCACTTAACTTATTTCTACAATACATTATAAAGTAAAAATCATTAATTTAAGAGACATGCATACACTAATTCTTTAAATAAAATTTGTTAAGCCAAACATAAACTAACTTGAATTACGCATAACTAAACAGATGCGGGTAGAAATTAAACATTAACATTATTTACTACAATTATTCTCTTACTTAATTAAAATATTACTCTCTTTATTACACAACTTAACACGCACATGCATTTCGTAATTGCTAGATTTAGTTTCAGTAAGTGTATAAATGCATGGAAAACTTTTTAAAAAAACTATTTTTCGTTCTCATTTATAAAACTCTACTGAAAATATTCAAAATATTTCAAAATTGGTGTTTTCGAAAGCGTAAATAATTCACAAATGATGTGAATGTAAATTTATATAAATGAGTTTGGTGTTAGCTTTCTCGGTCATTGATGTTTAAATTTATTTACACCCTTACAATTGCATATGAACGCTTGTTTTCTGTTAAATTGAAATAAAGTGTTAATAGATGAATTTTTTTTTGGGTTGTTCAATAATAAATTAGATGAGCTGTTATAGCAACTTTTTTACAGTGCAGTTTAAAAGTAATACTTTTTCCAGCTCTGAAAATATCCATAATATCAAAACCAACTTAGATAAGTTATCTTAAACAAAATAATTTTTAATCACTCTAAAGGTTTCACATTAATTTCTCAGAATTTCTCCGAGTTAAAAAAATCATATATCATTTACATTTTTGACCCTTATTGTAAATAGCTCAAATTTTCGATGAAAAATAGTAAGAAAATGGGTTTTATTCGAGCTTAGGAAAAATTTGAAACACTGTGTTAATTATTACTAGTGCAAATGCATATGGTGTATAGTGCGCCATAAAAAAAAAAAAAAAAAAAAAAAAAAAAAAAAAAAAAAAACAGATAACCCTGAATAACTTTTGATCTGATGATCGGATCTTCATGTTTTAATACTCAATCTTCATGATTCACTAGGGTGATAACATATGGTATTCTAATTATTAGTATGGACCGTATTTTCAGTTACGAAATCATACCCAAAAACGTACTTTCTCGGAATAAAGATACCTTTGATGGATATTGATTTCTGACCTCCTAAATATAAGGGGTAGCTATAATATAATAAATATGGTCCTTATACTTAGTTTAGTTAAGAAAGCGATCCAAAGTTGGGCCCTCTGATATGAATTTTTGTTTATTTTGGCTAAAAGTTTTTAAGCAAATTGAAAAATTTTTGCACACCAAGTATAATTCCATGCAAAAAATAACTTTAAATAAATATTTATAATATTTTCAATATTTTACTTAATAGTAAGGAAAACTGATTTGTAAAGTATAAATTTTTTTTGGCCAAACATGGCAAAATACAAAATTTGGGCAAATTCGGTCGTATAGTTCCAGAGAAATCAAATTTTAACAACTTTTCGAGCATTAAATATTTAATTTTATGCAAATAACTGTATGAAACAATATAAGATTTTCTCGACCATTGAATTAATTATTTAAACATTTATCGTATTTAGATTCTACAAGCTAATAGTACTATTGCTATGTTAAGCTGTTAAATAAATTGAAAAAACACAACTCTTATTCCCTTTTTTTTCCTTTAATATTTAAATAAAAGGGCTAAAAAAATTTTTTTGAGAACTGCGCAGTCACGTTTTTTCATATTTCACCGAAGAAATTTCGTCTGAAAAATACACCCATATATTTTTCAGACGGGATACATTTCCATTTTCTTTTGTTTTCTTCAGTGCTTGAGTTCTTTCCAACAGCGTTGAAGATGCATGAAAGTATATTCACTTTTTTCACTCTTATTTTAAATATCTGATTTTGAAAACTTGAATCGTATTCTTTTAAAAAAGATTATATTTCTTATTTTCTTTAGTATAATACCAACTGAATACCCATTCTTTGGATGATTAGAAAAAAAAAAGTAAACTATCAATAAATCAGTATTAATCAACACTACGAAATCATACAGTAAACTGAAAGACATATACCGGCACCAAAAATTGGTATTGCTTTAATTTAATTAACGCTAAAGCAGTTCCAAATTTTTTATTACTCGCTGCCCTTCTTGGTGACTTTATGTTATTACGTTAAGCATAACATGTTTTTATAAGTTTATGCCTTTAAAATAAACATTAATTACATTCTGTACTATTCGGTTGGTCGAGATTTCCTAATACTCAAAAATTACCTAATCAACAATTTTTTTCCTATATTTTTCGGCAGCATAAAAACCATTTGACATGTTTCAATAGGTGCCCATTTTTAAGAGTTGCCATACGTGAATGTAAAGAAACAAAAATTATTTGTAATAAGGAAAAAACGTAAAATTGAACCGAAATATGGAAAAATAAAGGTTAGAACCAAAACTAGAAGAACCATAGAAAAAAGATGAAAAACAGAACTATAAAAATCACAGTGGCCACAGGCAGATCATGGTAAAATGTATTTCCAAGCGTTACGAAGAAGTGGAGAGGAAGTAATGTCTTTAATAAGGAATAGTTTAAAAGAGAAATAGTTTAGAATAGTTTAAAATAGTTTTAAAGAAATAGTTTAAAAAATCAAAATTGGGTATGAAAATCTCAGAAAAAGTTTATTGAAATAACTAACTTGAGATTTTATTATCTCATATACATATAATGATTATTTTTATAAAGGTGTTTCACCCTTTTCAAATCAAATCCATAGAACAAAATTAGCCTTTTTCAAAAGATAGCTAGAATTTGAATCAGGCATTAAATGAAAATCTCTTAAAAAATAGAAATTCAATAAAATTAGATTCCCATTAACATAAGAGCCTATTTTTAAAGAGCATTTTCTCTGCTACCAAATAGATTTTAAAACTTAAAATTTTTTAGCATATCTACTTTCCTTTATTACTATTTAATGCCTTAAATATAGGCTATTTTCTCAGTAAAAGCTTAAAGACCTTTTTTACTGTAACATTATTGCAATAGAATAAAGTCTCTTG